>SSSI01007904.1:0-40017 GCA_004796505.1 Oryzaephilus surinamensis | reverse complement strand
GTCCAAAACAATCAAGTAGTGAACGTTAGTCAAAGAACGTTTCCATGGAAGTACACTTTTGATGACACTTCTTATTACAGTCTAGCATTCGCCAACTTTTATTGTTCTACCCTGAATAACCGCCCCCAGAAACGACTTGGTGTATTAATTCACTAGTGATGGTACTTTTTAAATTAATTGTACTCATTTTGGTACTCGACAAGTTATCGACAATAAGTGGAGGTAATTTTTGAAAGATGTTAAAAGTTTTACAAGTATTAGAAAAAATTACAACATTTCTATGAATTTTATGGCTTTTTTCTGTTGTTTTATTTAACTTTTATTCTAACATACATTTGAAATTCAGATCGATTCCTCTTAAAAATAAAGTTTGCGAAAATTTATATCAGAAAAACTTTTCGTTTTCCTATTTTCTAAACATCCATACCTATATATTTACAAACATTTTACGATGTAAAACTTGATGTCAGGTCATAACATTAAGATTCAATATAACGTTTAAAACATTGAAACGAAATTCGTAAATTACGTTTATAATTCATGCTTTATCCACTTCCGAATTCATCAAGTGTTAATCAACTATGAAATGGTGTTAAATCTAATTACTGTTGGGTGGTAATTATTGAGCCTCCACACAGGTTCGAAATTTTATTGGAAAACATATACGAGTGCCCAATAAGTACCAATCTAAAACACGATTTGTAATATCCGTATTTGACGGTAGGTTACATTTTACAAAATTAATTTAATGGAAGAGGAATTAATTAATATCTTATAAACAATTTAGTGTTCAAATGAAATGTTCAATAAAAATTCGCGCTGAACCAAATTTTTAAACAAATGCAGTTCTAAATAACTTGTGTGAATTCAGTTTTGCTGCAATTTAACAAAAAAATTGTTAGATATATGTGGTAATAAATAAATAAACGCATCATAATACACATCTAGTTATAATTACGATTTCTCATTTAGCTGAGCAAACAATAATAAATTACAGAATTATTTACGATCATGTATAAATTTTTATTAATTGATCAATGTTATTTTAGATTTATTGTATTTGATGGAGTTTATAATGTTAAAAATTGAATAAAACTAACACATCTACAATAAAATAAGTTTAACCACAAAGTATCTATATATATTTGAAGATTACAACATTTAATCAAGTGTTAAATATGCATGTTATGCATTTAGTTTATAGCACGTACAACAACTATATTTGCCATTGTAAACACATGGAGCCCAAAACATTGATTTTCAAGTACCTACCTACATATAAAAGCAATAATTTAATGAATTTTTTATTTATTATAATGTTTATGTGGACATGTATATGATTATGTTTTTTCAATAATAAATTTTGATGTTTAAATGAAATGTAACCACAAAAAGGAAAATTGATGTACAAACTAATCGCTTTTTCATACAAAATATATAATATAAAGTACTTTACAAACTGTCAATTTCAAATGTATGTGGTTTAAAACCCAATATATGAATTTTATAAGCTAGACTGAGTTTGTAAGCATTGTGAAATTGAATATGAGTAATTTTTATATCAAAAATTAAAAAAAAATGTTCAACACGTACATTTTCACACAAGTACCGTATGAAGTGAACTTTTTTTCTTTTTTTATAAAAGTACAATAAATTCAGAAGAAAAATCGACTAATGTAAATGGCGAGAAATACAATTTGAACTTGTCTTTGCCATGTTATTTATATAGAAGCAATTACTCTATTGTTTGGTACAAATTGGAACAATAAATACCAAATGTAAATTATGAAAACAAACAAAAATCAATTGATAAAGCTTTAAAACAAGTAAAAAGCTTTTAGAACCGTTTACTTGTCAAATACTGTAAGTCAAATTAAGAAAATTAACGTTTCACAAATTTTAATTCAATTATCGTGTTCTAGAAACGCCTCTCATACTAACTACGAGTATTTGTGTACTCGTATTTTCTTCGGCATATACAAAATTTTTATTATACCAAAAAATATTCGTATACAACCCCATAAAAACAAATTAGAAATTCATGTTCAAATGACCCTGTTTAATTGTTTATATTTTTCACATCCAACTGAACAATTATCTTACAAAAACTTTTTTTATGCGAAATTTATACTGAGTTCACAAGAAAAATTCTGAGACAGTTTTTATTTATAATTAAAAAACTAGTTATTGACCTACATTTTTATTTGTAAATAAAAACATATTCTTTTATAAACGTCACGTGGGGTTGTTTTTGCAGGAAAAATACTGTACTTATCATTTTACAATTTAAATTCAACACACAGCGATGGACGAAATGGCTTTTATAAAGTTTCCCATTAACATTTTTCTGGGCCTGTTTTAAATAATGACATTGTTAACACACAGGGTCTTCAAATTCGGGCATTGATCAGGTAATAATGATATTTAACATGAAACTTTAATGCAATTAAGTTTGGGTGGAACTGATTTAATGGTGGTGCCATTTGCTTGCCGTTCCAAAACGGGCAGACACACACTAAAAGTTCAAATTCCTCCAAGAAAATTAACTATACAACGGAAATATTGTTGTTATACCAAAAACTTTTTGTGATTTTTCAAAATTTCCACAAACAATACCAAACCGTGGTGTTCAACACATTGTCATTTAAAACATTTCAACAACAGATGTGTGTTAAATAGCACTATATTCTACACAGTATATTCATCTTCAATAAGGATTTGATTGTGTTCTTCTCCCTTCATTACTGGGATAAATGTCTATGCCTCTCTTCTTAAGTCAATGGCGTTTCTGTTTCGTCAACAATAATCTAGTTATACAGGGTAGTATATGAACTGTTTCAATCTCGCAAAACGTTGAGTATGAGACGTCGTTATCAACATTATATACATACAATGGAATAGGATATGACACATGGAATAGAAGAGAATCTATTAGATAGAACGAGATGCTTTCTCTCTTGAGCTCTGTGCTAATAGAAATTGTCCGCAAACCTATTACGGAGAGTTGCATTCAATTATGAACACGTTACACGCAAGACTTCTAATTCAAAGATGGCTTATTATATAATATCTTATTATATAACAGACTAATGGGTTCGCAGGATTGCAAATCAATTATTTTCCAATACGAATTTTCTCCAACTAACAACAATATACAGGATGTTCCAAAATAACAGTCGGGCACTTCAGGGGGTGATTCCTGAGTACATTTTAAGAAGAAAAGTCCATATACAGCATGTCCGAAATAGCATGGTTTTTGAGATACAGGGTGTTAAAGTTTCTAAAAAATTAAGGTTTTTCTTTAATATTTTAATAAATATGTACTGTATATCAAATTGAAATTTTACACAAAAATTTTATTTATTGTTACACAATGAAGTTTTTGTCTAAGAATAAGTCAAACATTTATCCCTTGCAGTTATAACACTTACTTATTAACTACCCTGTATCTATAATTTGGAAAAATTGATTTTATTTATAACACGTTTTCATATTTTTGAATTTTTCTCAAAAACGGCACATTTACCTAAGGTCCATTCATTTAGGGATGAAAAAAATATGACTGGTCAGCTTCCACGTGATTTAATTTTTGAAATTTTATTGATCGAAAGCAAGGTTATAAGGTGACAAATGTAACAATTATTGGATAATTTTAAAAAACGTCATAATTCAAGATGGACGATTTTTCATCCCTATCTGAATTCAGTATAAACAAAAAATTTCAAGAGACATAAAAGATTCCTACTTAAATTATCTATCAAATGAGCTATTTGAAGGTGTATCTGTACAAAAGACAAAATTAAAAGTGTTGGGGAGTGTTTCTACCCCCTCCAGCAAAACTAATAGAAGGGGGTGGCCAATTTTATTAAAATCCTACACGAAGACGTGTAACAATAAGCTATATTTTTGTGCAAAATTTCAATTTGGTATCTATCTACAGTTTTTATTAAAATCTCGATTAAAATATTAAAGAAAAACCTTATTTTTTCAGAAACTTTAACACCCTGTATCTCGAAAACGAATGATTTCCGGACTAAGGTTTATGAGGCAAATCTTCTTTGGAACACCCTGTATATTGTCCATTTTAAGGCTTCATATATTATTATAATTTAATTTATACGAATAATTCACTTTTCATTGAATTGTTTTAAGTCTTCTCTTTCTACGTATAATATCTTAATAGGATTTAAGTTATAGGGTTATAGTATGAAACAGTTGTTTATGGTTTCGTAAAGATATTCATAAAAGCGTTTCTTCTGGCATAGTTCACTAGACATTGTATAAAGTAAGTAATCATACTAAAAACAATTTGCATTTAATTTAAAGAAGATGGTGTACGTTTGAATATTCATTTAGAAAAAAAATGTGCCCGTTTTATCCAAATTGTGAAAAAAAAAATAATATCACCAATTCCATAAATCTAAATTGAACGTGTAAACATGTGGTTTTGCGAGATAATTGCCGTTTGTCAGTATACATAAATATTTTTGTCAAATATATACCGGAAACTATAAATTAATAGTCAACATTTTTCAAATGAAATTAAATTCTTCTACTTAATTTAATTGAAAAGTAAAAGCACACACCTTTATTATTCTAATTAATTTTTCCAGCTCTATATATAAGATCGGACAATTCCAATAAATTATTATCATTAGAAATTAATTATTATTTAAAATGTAATACGATTCCCGCATATTTTTTTCGTGTAGTTAACATTCATGTATCGTCCAACAAAACAAATTTTCAAACATAATTACAATTTGTGTTTGTAAATTTAATCAGACTAATTTAAAGTCTATAGAGAATATGCGGTGGTACAAATTAAATTTTTTAATAGGGATACACACGAACTGGGCTATTTTTTAAATGATTTGCCAGTTTAAAAAACAAACATTTCGCTAACAGAATATTAATTTTCAGTCAAAATGGATGATTAGTTGGTTTTTTATTTTTATACAGAAAGTACAGAAACTTCTTGAAACTTTTCCGGTCAGTTTAATCTGCGTGTTTGTTAAATTGCAATTTTATTAATATTCTCACAATACACGAAAAAGTTTTATAATTATTTAAGGATTATGTACGTCGAAAATGTAATATTATAAGTATTAGCGTGCATTTAAATTAAAACTACTTCAATTTGTAGACAATAAGAACAAGTTCAGTACATATTTAATGTCTTCTATACTTGTCAAAGTGGAAACTTTCCTAGTCATATTAAATGATTAATGACGGCATTTCCATTTTGTAATAAATATACATATTATATATATAAGATTCAAAGCCTAGGTATAAAATATTAAATTTTAACATTTAATCCATTTGTGCAGAAATGGAGGATTGATTTTCTTCGTCTCTCAAATCAATGTCAATAATGAAAACAAAACATAAAGTTATTCCACAACAAAAGAAACCAAACAAATCTGATAGTGAAGCGAAAGAAACCATCGATTCTGAAGAAGAAATTGGCTTTTCCAAGTGGCTACATTCAACTGAGGGCATTGAAAACTTGAAGTTATTCGTTCTAGGAAATTCCCTAATGATTTTCCTTTTGATTAGTTGGCCACATATTAAAGAAGCTTTGGATATTGTCTATTATATGTATTTGGAATACAAACAAACCAAATTGTAAAATATAATGTTGTCGCTATTTGTTAGAACTTTTATATTTTTGACTTTTATGGTCGGTTATTCGATGGTTATATGGAATATGGTTGGAAATTATTTCCGTAATGAGTTTCAGCTATATTTGACCATGGAAAAAATTAAATACGATGAATACAGAAAGCAAACTACTACTTATATATCTAACAATAGAAATTCCATTACCACAACTAGTAAAGAATGTACAATGCAGGATTTTATAAAGGATTTATTTCTAAGCAAGTGCATAACATATTAATTACCTATATACTATATATAACATGCAATATTAAACAAATACTTACTTTTAATATTTCTTTTTGAGTTTTATTACCTGAAAAACATGAAAATGATAGGTTAGGTCAATAAAACAGGTGTCTTTATAATATTTTAAATTAAAAGCTCAAAAAGCTTCATTTAAATAAACGAAACTTACAATTAAGCAAATATTGTCCATTTGTAGCTGTGATAATTTAAAAATAAAAGCAAAACTTTCAACATAATATAAAAGAACTAAAGAAAAACTGTTTATTTACGTTAAACACCAAACACAAACATTGGTACGGTATTTTTAGCTTAAAAATTGCGAAACCGAACCAGTTGTGACATCTTTGAAGTCCAGTTGCAACTTGAATAAGAGTGCTACTATTATTTAAGAGCTGGAAATTTAAAATTCAATGATAAAATTACGCTCAGTGGGAGTTAAATTTAAAAATAAGAAGTCCAATTATCAAATAAAGACTTTTATTACATTAAATAGTTTATTGCGAACGTTTTTGTTGTATAAAAATGACTCCAGCACTAGCGACACTAAAACGGGGTAGTATACAATTTCAAAAAGCCGCAAAAGCAGTAAACGGTAACAAAAACAAATAAAACCAATTAATTATTTTATCTAGTAATAAAATTGTAGAACAAATTGGTTCTAGACAAGTTCTTGCTGCATTTGTGGTAAGTGGGTTTGTTTTATGTGGGGTGGTTGAACAGAGTGCATCAGTTGCTTTACGTGCAAACAGTACATCTTCTTATTCGGCCGCCGAATTCGCTGAATATGTCGAAAACACCAGCTATATAACGCGCTATTGTCAGCCACCAGGCACAAATCAAAATGATACAACAGTTCATGTGGTCCGATCCATCCCCCACATTGAGGTATCCGTAAAAGAAACTCTTATTCTTGTATGCACCTTCCAAACTCTTCACACTTGTAGATTCCAATGACACGAACAGACGAAACTGAATCAATTCTGCGACAGTCTTTCATGTGGGGCACGCTTGTTTCTCCTCTAGCGGCTAGCAGGATAGCAGCTCGTGTAGGAGCTGAACGTTTATTTGGGGCCGGTGTAGTTGGTGCTGGTTTCATTGCAATTATGGTGCCTGCAGCTTGGCTAACCGCCTGTCACGTTGCTATTCGTTTCATTCAGGGAATATTCATGGTAAAAAGTGTAGACAAAACTATTTCTCCCCCACGTGTATATAGTGCGACTTGCTCTTTTAGGGAGCCACTTGGCCAGCAGCTCATATGCTTGCCGTTACATGGATTAAACCGAAACACGTTAGCGGTTTTATATCCCTTTACACAGGTTTCAAATAAAGGACTGATAAAAGACTTTTTATTACATTTTTTTTTTTTGTTTTTTAAGCTGTTAATTTAGGATATGCCATTGTTGGTATATTGGGGACAATTTTAGTACGGAAATTTGGTAGAGATTGGTTAAGTTATACGATATCTTTTATAGCTTTTATTTGGTATTTTTTGTGGTGGCGTTTTGTTGAAGAATCCCTCCATCCGAATAGACCGAAAAGGGATGTATGTAATTAAATCATTTTTAATTATCTATTATTCATCTTTAATAATCAATTTTATTTTCATATTTTCTATATTGCGTTTTTTATAGCTAGTTTAATTATTGTTAAATATTTATTATAAATGTAATTTAGTTTGTAGCAACATTAATTTGTTTATAAACAATTTGTAATGTTAGTAAAATAGTTGAAAATTTTAACTATTTCTAACAGGAACACAGAAATTTACCATGGAGGCGACTTCTAGCATCAAAACCGGCATGGGCTTGTGGCGTAGCTGTCGTTGGAAGTCAATGGGCGGATGCTACACTCATGCTAGGTGTTACAAAATATTTGAAATTGGTTTACGGCTTTTCAATAGAATATGTAAAACAGGGGACAAACATCGTCACCACAAACTTATCAATATAAAATTCGTTTTTAGGAAGATATTTTACAATCGGTACCACATATTGGTCATTTTTTTGCTGCCATAGCTTTTGGTATTGTCGTTGACCATGTTAGACAATCGGGGCTAGTGTCTACCACCACTTCAAGAAAATTTTTCGTTTATCTTTGTATGGGGTTGATTTAAATTATTCCACTAATTAATATAACTCCCATTATATTTACTATAGCTCATTTCCCGCCGGCTGCATTAATGTTTGTTTTGGGTTATACGGGATGCGATCCTGCAGCTCCAGCTGCTTTATATACAGCTGCCCTTGCCATGACTGCGGCTACCCCTGCGGGCGTATTCTCCAGCGCCGCCGATATCGCCCCCAATTTCGCCGGTATTTTAAAACCACTGTACGATAATTTAAAACAAAAATAAACTGGACATTTTATTAAAATATAGGAACGGTTTTCGGTTTGTGTCAAACTGTGGGGGCTGCTGGACTTCTGGCAGCTAATTACGTCGTTTCCGAGGGGTTGCACGGCTCAGTAAGCCAACTATAATGGGTCTCAATGAAATTCCAACTAGTTACAATTGTATTTCAGTTTGCTGGCTGGTGGAGACTGGTGTTTGGTGTTTCATCGGCCGTTTTATTAAGTACAGCCGCATTTTTTATGGCCTTTGGTAGTGGATCAGTGCAGGATTGGAATGCACCAGGTGATATTCAGCCCGAATTAGAGCCGATCGAAGATACTTGTAAATGTGATTCGGTTTTAGAATAAGTTTAAACTGTGTAATACATATAAGTACATAAAATTGTTATTGCCACACATGTAAATGAAGAAATAAAACTATATGAATATTCATTAACTCATTTTATTGTAATAGTAGAACAATCATAATATTACATATGCAAGAAAACGACACATTTTACGGTTCTCACAGGGAAATATTCACATCTTTGGTAGAAGTATTATGTAATTTAAAAAGAGGTTTTTTACATAATTATTGCTTAGATATACAATAGAGGGTTACAAAAATTCTACATTCTAGTTAAAGACATAAATTAAAAAAAAGTAAAAAAAATTTGCTAATTTACAAATAAATAGATAAAAAAAAACAATGATATTTGAGTAATTATAGCTTTTCTTATATACAATTAAGTAAAAAAATAATCCTTTCGTAAATATATACAAAAATTTCTTAATTAAAAATATTGATGAAGATAAAGATTTGAAAAAAATTTAATAATCTCATTCCGTGTACATCATATCATCTAATTCTCTATACCTTTTTATTCTTGACGCTCGTTTCGGCTCCATTTGATGTTGATCCTCTTCCTCCCCTAATATTTCTACATTCCTAACCGGTTTTTTCTTGTATTGGGGCTGTTGTGTGGTGGCCACTTCCATATCCTCTTCGTCCACTGGAAGTGCTGGATTTATAGCTAATTGCAACATTCTCAACAACAGCATTTCTCTAACATCGGGTGGTAAATATTCCTCATTCTCTTGTAATTGTTGGTTTGGTTGTCTAGTTGAGGGTAGCAATCTTGCTACTCTTCTAGTTGGCACATACGACTGAGGATTCACATATTGCTGTTGTTGTTGTTGTTGTTGTTGTTGTTGTTGTTCTTGTTGCTGTCTAATAGCAATCTGTCTGTTACGCTGTTGAATTTCTTCTTCAGTTAAATATTGAACTGGACCATTTGGTGGTGCAGTTTCGGGTTTTTGTACTAAATATGGCATTGGTGTTGGCTGATAAATTGTACGATATCTCGGCTGGTAGTACCGTCTTGCATTCGTCAAAGCTGAAATTCTTTCTAATCGACTTTGACGCTCAATTAACATTTGAAGCAATTTTTGAAAATCTCTGGTACTAACTGGAGGCTCAATATTATCGATTTCATTATCTCCTTCATCCACATAACGTGGTGGTGGAGTTGCAGGTACTGGAATTGGATACGGCGTAGCTACTTGATGCGGTACTTCGCGAATGTATCCATTTTCATCAACTTGTACGGGAATTGGACGCAACGGAGGCGGCGGTAAACGTCTCACCAAAATTGGCGGCTTCTGTTGAATAGCTTCTTGCACATATTGTGGCCTTTGATCAGTGGCGTACTGTTCTTGGGCTTGATTAACATCCCTCACACTCTCCACTGGCAGTACTCTTCCCTGTTGCAGTTGACTTAGCGGTACTAAAATAGCACCCCTTTGGAAGGGATGTCGTATAGCGACTAGTGGTTCAGGGGTGGCTCGATTAGCTGGTATTTGCACCACTGGAACTGGAGTTGGAGTCACACTTTTAACCAAATTCGCTTGTGTAGTAGTACTCGAAGACTCTTGCACATATTCCGGTGTATTATTTTCCACATCTTGTAAAACATTGCGTTGATAGTTTGTCGAATAACGAATTGTTGGCCGTGAAATTACAATTGGTGGTTGTGGAGTACTCGATAATATTCTAGGCCTTGATGTTGTCGTAAACAACGGCCGTGGAGTACCTGTTGTCATTGAAGCACTATAAACATCAGTCGCATCATGTCCTAACGACTGTTGCAAGTTGAAAACGTGGTCTTGTAATTCATATTGAACTGGTCTTTCAGACAATTGTCTCCTTAAAATGTTGCTACGTTCCTCTTCTTCAGCCACTGGTTTTGTTTCCTCATCAAGTAACGTATGTTTTGCTTGCAATCTTTTAAATAGTGGCAATTCCGTTGGTCTGTTGCTGATAATTTCCGGACGTGATAACTGCCCTTCGTGTTTTTGGATTTGAAGTTGTGGTGCTAAAGTTGAACGTCCTTGAATTAGTACTCTTGGTGTGGCTGCAGAATAAACGATTGGTTTTATAGTTGTTTTAGCACCCACATTAATCACGTCTTCGTAGTTTGGTCTTGACGTTGTTGTGGTAGTTGTACTAGTCGTTGATGGGTAAATAGTCCTACGTCTTGCAATACTTTGGATTACATTGCTGGTTGTTGTGGGTGTTGATGTTGTTGTGCCATAAATTGACGGTCTCTTTGTAGATGTGAGCGTTTTATTCAATTTCGGAATACGTTGTACTACTGACGGCAAATCGGGCTTGGCAATTACTTCACTTGAATTACTAGTACTATACGAAACACGTTTAATTTGTCCTTCTTCATCAATAAACCCATACGTGCCCTTTATGTTACCAAGAACGTCACGACTTTCAATTTTAAATGATCCATCATCCGCCTCATATCCGATCGTATATGAACCATCTTCGTTCACTTTTTTAATACGTTTTATAATTTCTAATTTTCCATCTTTTGATTCCGATTGGACTAGTTCTTCTTCTTTGGCTTCAATTTTTTCATCCCCAGTTACTTTATTACTTAAAAGTAATAAAAACGCACAAACAATTAACTGGAATATGAAAATGATTTGTTAATTTTTGACAATAGGAATGAAAGCTAATTTCTTTACAAATTTTATACTAAACACAATTATTATAAACAAATTTCTTTAAAAATCCCAAATTACAATAAAGCACAGTGAAATCTACAATTATTTTCAAGTTAAGAGTTTTGTTTGCTCACAATTTATTGTTATTTTCTGAAGGCGGATACGCTTTCATTGTTTATAACAAACAAAACGCACTATTGTATGCGATTCTATTAGTTTTTTTCAAAACAACGTGAAAATGTGTGTTAGTTGGTGATGGTCTATGATGATGACACATACCTGCTGCTTTATGCCTGCCATTATGGCAGTTAATGCTGTTGTTGTTACAAAGAGTTCTCACCAACTAACTCTATACAAATTTCTTTACTTCCCTATATAACTTAATGTAATGGTGGAGGATGGAACAACCAGCAATAGAATAATCTTAAGACAAACTGGAGGGAGCTGACCTTGAAGTGTGCGATGATTTTATTATGTTGGAAGATTATTATTATGTTTCTGTCTTAAGCTTCTGGAGTAATAGTGAAAGTGTATTTAATACACTAGGTCATCAATATTTACAGTAATTAAGCGCAGATAATTTTGTTTTGTTTTGGAGATGAGTATATGACGAAGACAAATGCAGACAATTATTATTAACTGGAATTAATTAATTTTAATCGTTCATTTGCATAAATACATAATAATAAGTATACGTGAATTTTTTCGTATTGTTTTATTAAAGGATTAAAGATTAAAAGTTTCAATTATTAAAATAAAAATTCATTAGGACTATTATTATGTTTTTCTTTTTGGTAAAATTGTGTAAGAATAAGAACGATTGCTACAAAATCATCTAGAACAGCCCAAAAATAATAATAGGAGTGCGTTTTCGTCATTATATACCATAGTTTAATGCAAATTATTGTGTTAAAATCTTTTTCAATAATAAATTATAGTCTACATTTTTCTACACCTACATTTTTATTAAATAATGATTGATTATATGCCTAAATTTCATAAAATTTCGTTACTACAAATATGGATTATATCATATTGTGTATACAATTTTCTTTTAAAGGCAATAACTGCATAATATTAATAATTAAACAGAACATTAGCAGCAATAACAACACGACTTCCCTGTGAAAACTATTATACATAATAAAATCCAGACCATTTTTTCGCAATATTCGAACAGTATTAATGAATCTATTATTACCCCTTAATTAATGCATATTTACAAAAAGTGTGTTGCTAAAATTGATATAAATCTGTTAGTCGTTAGCTGGTATACGACACCGAAATTGTACGGCCAAACCGTGTGAAATGGGACACTATGGTTTTGCATTAAATATTGTTCTTTTCACCACAATTCGGTGACTTAATATTTCGTAAAACAATAATAGTGACATTCCAGTATATTTAAACAATTGTTTTATGCCAGTATTGTATTTTCCTGGTTAATTATTCGTGATAAGCGCTTAAATAACAATATTTTAATCCGCAACTTGAAGGTTTTCTTACACAAGCACAAAATTTTATGATATACAAACTTTAAAAGCACACACATTTTCAGGCGTATATAATCAATTGACCGAATTACATTTTTTTCTTTCATTTTATTAAAGGAAACGAACAATTTAAGAAAGGAAATCATCTTCTCGAAAAAAGCTGATTTGAATAATTGATTTTTAAATGGAATCAATTAAGTTGTTGGCAAAATGTGTCTGTCTTAATTATTCGATAACAATTCAATTTCGTTCCATTTTTTCTTGTTTTTTTCGTAAGCAAAAGATGAAAATGAAAGTACGACATATTAAAATCGTTTCTCTTTTTTATTGAGAAAAATTAAAACAGACTTTATAGATTGTCATCTATGTATGTATATAATTTTTTATTTTGTTCATTCAAATTTCCGTTTTATGTTTATTTATGAGAACATATCTGGTTTTTGTTTATTAATAAATAATAAGTACGTATGTAGAGCGAAATTGAAGCTGGCAATTTTTTTTCACACAATTTAACACGGAAGAAAGCAATTTCAAAAAAAATTGACCAATAATATAAAATTTATTGAATTAATAATTTTTCTCTCATAGACAATAATTATTAGTTTGAGAATCTTTTTTCATTCTGATGCTTCAGGCTAAATAATATATGGACAATTGCTATATAAACATGCATATAGTTACAACAAAAACATATTTGCGTAATTTAAGGAGGGAAAAGGTTATATTGTTTTTATATTTCATTTAATTCGAATGCAAAATATATTTATACACCATTCTACCTACTGCAAATGTTTTATGAAAAAAGATAGTAAAATTGTATGAGAATGGCCTATTTCAAGAACATGCTATTAACTTATTTAGATTTACGAAATTAATAATAAAATTTATTGTTACAACTTATACACAATTATATGTCTTTTATATTTTACTTTAATGGAAAGGAAATGAACTCTTTTCATTGTTTAATGCGCAATAATTAATTTAATTGTGCAGTTTATGTAATAATAAATTCCGTTCTTAAAGAACTCTTCGAATTTCAAACCATTCCTCCGTGTTTATACAACTTCTTTCTCTTGATGGTTGCTAGAAAGGTTGACTAACGTTTCTTTCTTGTAGACAAATTTAAAAATCTATACATCGTAAAGAAAAATTTATTGTCGTTATAGATTTCTTTGTGGGCGTTTAAAGGATCTGGATTAAATTTGGAGATGATGTTGTTTTTTTTTCGAAAAGGTCATCAAATTCTCATCAACTACTAAAACATTTTATTGCCAATTTGAATAAATCCGGATTGAGTTCAATAAAATTGTGAAAATTCAATTAAAAAGATAATGATTTACTTTTTAATCCAATTAATTTGTGAATTGATTGATTTTATTGTAATAGGATTGAATTTGAAAGTTGGATACTCATATTTCCTTTAATAAATCCTTGTTAAATATTGTTTAGAATGGATGTTTCATAAATATTTATATAAATAATGGACAATTTAACAAAAAAGTATAATAAATCTTTAGAAAACCTTTCTCTGCTCCAGATTAAAATACTTGATCAGATACCATAAGTGTTTGTTACATCATTATAACTATAAACTTGAACAAGTTTTATTACGGAAATCGGAAACAACATGATTTTCTTTAAGTCAAGTTCTTGGTATGTATAATTGTAGAAAATCTTGTATAATCAGTAATATTTCCTGAACATAAAACAATGGAATACATATTTTTTATATAATATAACCAGATTAACGTAATTTAATAAAAGTTTCTACTGAAAACAATTGCTGGAAAAAACTTTTTCTAAGATTTTCTTTCATTATATGGGAATCAATTTAAAATGCAATGAACTATGAAAACTCTTTTAACCATCATTATAATTTCTCTCATTTATTGTAATTCTAATCGTATATCAACTATTACTTTTCCTAATTGTATTTTAAAAATAATTTCACTCCAGTTTTGTACATAATTGTAATGAAAGCAAAATACGAAAGTATATGAATTTATATTTCAGTTCAGGTTCACTTAGCCATAAAAAAGCAAACTAAAAGATAAAATTTATTGCCCTTGTTACAGTTACCATAGAAAGTTTTCCATATATACCACATAAAAAAAGGAAAATGACAACCATTTTATTTATTTACATATTTATTCAATACAACAGAAAAAAATTACATTTATATTTAATAATACTTGTTATAAAAATAATAATTAAACTAATAAATTGTATTGTTATATACACGTAAAGACTACCCCACAAAAGTAGCCTGCAAAAAATTATATAAATAGACGCCAAAAATCTCTAACACATTATTTGGTAATTTAATAAGGCACATTTATAACACACAAAGCAATATAATAATAAAAATAATAGACAAGGTCGGTAAGTATTTAAATAATACCAAAGTTGGGGCGTTATATGACCTTATAAGAAACTCTATGAATTGCATGAAAACTGTTGTGTGTGTGTAGGTAAACTGAAAGAAGAAAATAATTTGAAAGAAGAAAAAAAAATATCGTACATGCATGCATTATTATTATGTAATAAATCGGGGCGTGACCGCCAGTTGAGTTACAACAGACGTAACACTTTCACTACAACACAGTAGAGGTCACAAATTCAGTCTAAAATAAGTATAATCAAAAAAAAACAAAATCATTAAAATTGGATATTGTGTCCACGCAAGAATGCATCGATTTGACTAGACCCTAAAGTACCAGACTGGCCCAAAGTTGGCTGATAATAGTAAACTGGTGGTTGTCTTTGCTGTTGTTGTTGTTGTTGTTGCTGTTGGCGAGCTCGTTGCTGCTGTGCATACAATTGTGCCGAATTCTGGAATTGTAATTCAGCCTGCGACTGTTGGTATGTGGCTTGTGGACTTGGCTGCGGTTTCACAGATTGCGTGTACAATGGACTTTGTGCTTGCAGTTGTTGAATATTTATAACTGGCGTACGTGGCTGATGGACGTACGGTTGGATACGCTGATTGATGCGGAAATCGCCATCGGTTTGCGGTAATGTTTGATACAATTGCGTATTATATTGGCCGGAAGTTGGATCGTACACCAACGCCGAAGAATACAATTGTCCCGCAGTGGGTTTCGGTTTTTCCGATTGTTTCGTTAGAGCTGTCGGTGTTGGCGCTAAAATGTTGTTCTCCTGTTGGAATTTCTGGAATTCAGCATCGAAGTCAATTCCACGACTTGGTAGCGGAGTTGTTGATGGCGATGACAAATGCTTGGGTGTGTACAACAATGACGGCCGTGGCGTTACACTGACTTGCACCAATTGTGGCCGGTACGTGGTGGCAGGAAGTTGCGTTCTGGCTGATGGCGTTGGCGAAACAGGACGAGGAGTTATGCTGACAGGCGCCACACTTTGCCGATAAATTACGGAAGCTGGAGTTGTTGATGGTACCCGTTGGTACACCGGTTCTTCTTCAGTCTGTTGCACATATTGTGGACGAATATACTGTGGCCGGCGAATTGGCTGCAAAAAATAACAAAATCTAAATTACTTGAATTTTTTGCCGCCAATTCTTACCTGTTGGGGTTTGAGGAGTTGTTCAGGCACTGGTTGTTCCTCTTCTTCACTTCTAGTGTACGTATTCTGGAACAAAGTGACTGGTTTCGGTGATGGTACTGGTCGTACCGGTCGAATTGGTTTCGTTGGATAATTCGCTGGTCCATTATCGCTTTCGTTGCTTTCAGTTTCCGGTAATTCTTCGTCTTTCGGTGCATTTGGATCACATGGATTACCACTTACATAAGTAAACTCTCTTTTATTACCATCTGGATCGATGTAACCATATTTACCGCGTACTACACAATCAGTACCGCGTGTTTCTTCTTTAAAACTACCATCAGCTGCTTCATATCCAAACGTAAACGATCCATCATCGTTGACTTTGTTGTAATTGCGAATTGTTTGGACTGGTGGTGACTTGGATGGTTCTTTAGTACGGACTAGAGTTGCTTGTTTGGAACTACGACTACTGGGTATGTAGTTGGAGGTCTGCGAATGACGTGGTTCGGCCGTTGGTTGACCATACAAGCCATTATATTGATCGGCTGATGATACAAGAACAACTTGTTGTTGTTGTTGTTCATCTTGCGGTTCGGCTGCGTAATATTGGACAGTTTCATCGTCCTCTTGTTCTTGTACGGGACGTACACGTATTCTGCGTGCTTGTATTTCGATGGCAAACAGACCGAACAGAACGACTACGGCCTGCAAATGATTTCAACAACAAAATGGAATTTGATTACCAATTGCATAAAATAGGTTAATGATAGTTTGCGTGCATTTCACTCATTACAATTTTCAATCGTACATTATATAATGCATGTACAAGTGATTATTTGTTTATAGTGCATTTAAATTATTATTTGATTCAACTATATATATGTAAGTAACAGATGATGGAAGAGAACTTTTACATTTGTATGCAAATACATAAAAGGTCAATTATTAAATAAAAAGCTATTATATTACGCGAAAATATTTAATTGTATTCGTGATAACGTAATTAAATGTATGATCAGAAAGAAATCATGAATTTTATGACTGGTTTTTTCATTTTTATTCATTTGTTGTTGTTGTTGTTGTTATTCCCAGAATGGACAATAATTGAAGATAAATCGTTTTTTTTCTGTGTTCATAAAACAGAAGGTCGTACAATTTAATAAAATATGAATGAGTGCCAAAGAAACAGGGTGTGTTAACTGACCCCGTAAAACGTGAACAAATTAACGGGTCAATTCAGTTTCACTTAAGGCACATATTTTACTTGAAAGCTGAAAGAAATTTTACAATTTTACGGTACATACTTGTACATTAATCTAATAATATAAATTTAATGATATGATTTCGTTTTCGATTTCGTAACACGATAATAATAATTATTGTTATCGGATAAATATTTCATCATGACTAGCGTATATTTTTCTTATATAAAACTCATGTTTATTGTTATAGTAATTTTTCAATAATTCGTTCTACAATTAAATTATTACAATACAAAGTAAAAGTACGTATATGAAAAGCGTCTTAAAGTTTTACAAAAAACACATTAAAGTTAATTAAGAGTGCCAAATAATTTGTTGCACAATCTTATAATTAGAATTCGATTTAAAACAATATGATAATTGCGTAGTAGTAAATGAAGGAATTGTTTTGAGAAAAAGAACATTTTAGAAGAACTGGTTTAATAAAAACAAAATATGTGTGTGTATTAATTCGCGATAGACCAGGTGAAGGACATTAAATGAAAGGCGTGGACGTCTATTATTTATTCATCTATTACTTCTAGGTCCAAAACCAGGAGATATTCAAGGCAAAACAACATTATTTAAAATATGCAGTTAATAATCTTAAATCAGCAATAATATAAACTGTTAGCAAATTGCGGAAAAACTTGATACAAGATACAAGATGATGAAAGCCAATTGAAATTCACTGACACATTATTAACATTATAAAATTAAAGAATTTTTTTCCATATTATATCATATATCAAATTATATTTAAATCGTAACACACGAATATTACATAAGCCAAGAAAATTTACATATTTTAGAGCTTTGAGCATTTTAATTAGTTAGACAAGTTATGGATTTTGTTTATTAAAATTCTTTGACAATAAATAAAAATTGTTAACCAAAGAGTGAAATTGTTTCCGATCTGTTTGTTTTTCGATTTTCTTATAACGGTTTTCGTGAAATCGCAAAACGGACGGCAAAAAACAATTAAAAGCCGAAAATTTTGTAATAAAATAATTATTTAAGCAAGTGCTTAGTGCAAAGTAACTCGTGAGAACATGTGCCATTAGTATGGTTTTATTGTTTGACTTGAATCGAACTACTGACCTTTGCTTTTGCAACTGGTTATTGTGAAATATTGGATGATGATGGCGGTTTTAAAACAAATACAAATGCATACATATAGAAACAAAACAAGTGTTATATTTTATGAATAGGAATTAACTGAAAACAAACACCAATATTCAATTTACACATGAGTAAACAGAGAAGAAAGTAAAAACATATACAATAATTGGGTCGAAATATTATATTCATATATAGAGGAAATTGAATACATCTTGGAAAATGTCAAGTTTTTTTTCAAGATTTTATTAAAGCTCAACTAAATTTACATATAATGTAATAATTTCTATATATAATGGCAACTATTATTATATTTTAATCGTGCTTTTCCAAATATATAAATCGATCTATGGACAATTGCAAAATTGTCCTATTGTTATTTCGTTATGCCACAGTGTAAGAAAAACTAATTACATATTATATGTACTTTGTTTTGTCATAAATTCAACGTAGTGTAAATTTTTCTATTAAAAAAAATTCATTAAGCAATTCCATGCACTTGATTCAAAACTATTAATAAGTAAATGAGTTTTAATTGAATTACGAAAAAAGGTAGCATCAATGAACTAGTTTACATTTTGAGAAAAATTTGTTTATATAATTGGCAGGTTTGTGCAACGAAATCAATTTATTTGAGAACATAAGCTGGTTTTTTAATCTAAAAATTTGTTAATCGCATTCATGTCGTGTGAATCTTATAATTTGTGTCAAATTAAAAATGTATGAAAGTTTTTTATTTCTATATAACTATAGGTACATATATGTATATTTTCTAGAAAATATACAATTACAAACAATATTTTATATAGCGGAACTGAATTTTATAAAAGAAATCCAATACATATAAATAAATTATGCAATTGTTTATAAATTCTTTTGGATTGTTTGTACAATTTCCAGTTGGTTGTTTATTTGTGAAAGAAAGTACAACCCTGGAAAAGCTTTTCAATTTCAGAACTGAAATGATGAATAAATTCGATATGGTTCGTTGCTTACGAAAATTGTCCATTTAATTTAGAAAGTAATCTCATACAAAATGTTAATTATTCATTAAATAATGCTTATTAACCGAAATATTCGTGAAATTTTAATCCGTATCAACGAAAAACAAACAAAACATGTAATTTAAAATGCATGTTGCACCTATTTTTAAAATGTAGCAATCCTTTTACGTCTTGTTTGTTTAGGAAAAAAATCCTATGCACATAGAAGAGACGTGATCGAACTGTTTACTTTTACTTTTCTGTTCGTGATTTTATTCAATATTTAATTTATTTTATGTGAGCATGTAAATTTTATCGTAAAATAAGATAATTTAATTTTTCATCTTATTACATGTGATTAATTACTTTCACACACACACACAGCATCGCATTTAAATTATACTAAATAAGTAGTTCTATTAAAATTATTGTTGTTGGAAAGTGAATTGTTTTCACATATATAACAATATAATTGTATTTTCCATTAATGGTATAAAAGAAAACAAAAATTAAACGAAAGTTGACAAGAATTTTTCCACATTATGAGTTTTGTCTTAACAATTTCAAATAACTGTAAATATTATGCACAACATTATAATTAATTTTATTTGCATGACGCAAGAAAATACGTCTTTTTGCAAGGTTGAAACAAAACACTTACAAATGTGTGAAGTCGCATTCTGGCAAAATGAAAATCCGAAAAAGCACAAAAACAATTTTCTCTAAATAAAACACGTACAAAAGTTCTTGACAAAAAAAATAATTCGAAAATATATAATCGTGCACTGAAACTGTACAATAGTGAGAGTAAACTTGAATGTCTTCAGGTGAAGTAGTTTACTCAGCTTTATAACTTACGGTGGTGCTGCAGTATGGGGGAAAAACAATCCATTCGATACAAGAATGACCCAAAGAAATTATTATTTGAAAATTTCAATGTATATGACTAATAGACGTGCATTATTACATATATTTGTCAATTATTTAACGATGACCTTTCTCTATTTTGAATACTAACTACATATTAGATTTCAAATGACATCATGCGTGTATTAAAGGGTTACTTAGCAACCGATTTTCCATTGTTGTTGTTGTTGTGGTGGTAAAAAATTCAAACGGCCATATTTGCAGTACTTTCCCAAGAGAACTAGTTATTAATCAAAATTAATCTTCTTTTAGTGGAATTCTGTAATACATTTACGTACATTATAGCTAACAAACAGCTATTAAAGTAGCTAATTGATGTTTTTACCCTGAAATATAATAAATATAATTGCAAAGAAAGCGTTACGTTATTATAATGTGTACTTGATTTCATAATTTTTTTTTAAATAAAATATTATAACCAATACAATTTAAATTGATGTTGTAAATTGGGGCAAATTAAATTTATTCTGTATAATGCGTAATTAATGCTTTTTATTTAAGATTTAATGAACTTGTCGCGTGTATTACGATTTATCGCTATAGAAAAAACAATAATCTATTAATTTTTACCGTGTAAATTCATGGTATTTCCTGTTATATCATTTTTTTACAACAGCAACATCAATATAAGTAAACTGTAACAACTATTTATTATATATTAATTTAATTTGGTCGCGTGCAAGTAAATTTCTCTCAAAAAGTATACGGTAATTTATTAATACGTTATTATAAATTTCCTGTATTATATCATTATTAAATATTAATTAATTGTTGATTAGAATAATGTTAAGGAGTGGATTTTTGTCACTAAAAACAACGTTTACATACAAATAATTAAGACATCAACTATAGTTGAAATTTTCGTTAACTGATTAATTGCTTCATTGTTTGCAATTGATAAATTATTTAACAATAGATTGTTGATGAGTACATAATAAACAGCATGTTAATTTATAGGTGTACAAAGAAAAATCTTGAATAACAAATTAGTGATTGCAAAATTGGCAATATATTCGCGATATTCATTTTAAATAGCCATTATCATTTTATAGAAAGAATTGATATTGTAAATATAATTGCATTGTTTTTAGATAAATTTAGTAGCATTTATAAAATATGACCCAGTTTTGTTGTTTTCATATATTGTCGTGGGATGGTTTTTATGTAAATTAATTTCATTTTAAACAATAAGAGAAAAGTGCGTGTGATTAAACAGAATTTCAATAAATATCATTATTATAATGATAATTTTCAATTATTAGATCATGCAATAGTGAAATTCGTATCACTTGTGTGACATCACACTTTCATTTCATTTCAATTATTATTAGATACTGTCCGCACCTTGAAACCATTTCACTTTTTACTACCTTTGCATTCAATCAAATGAAAATTGAGAAAATCCTTACATAATCGTCTAGTTTGATACACCTGTGATACACACTTTATTTCTACGCACTGTTTTGTTGTGAAAATGTGAAAAAAAGTGTGTTTCCGCCCGGGATCGAACCGGGGACCTTCCGCGTGTTAGGCGGATGTGATAACCACTACACCACGGAAACAGCTTAATAGAGCTTTAGCTTCAAAAAACTGCAACCGTTATTTTAAATCTTTTTTAAGTATTTAAACAACCTTCCCAATAGCAGAATGTTATTATAAATAAATTTAGTTACGAAAAAAAGGTCCCTAGAGCAACACACGTAAATTGAATTAGACATGCATGTTTCAGTTTCAAAAACGGAGATTCAATTGATGAAAAATCGTGTCTTGCTTCCAAGGCTTTAAAAAATAAATAGTGTTGAATTATATTTAATGAGACTATACAACCGAAAATAGTTAGTTAGGAAAGTTTCTGGAGCAACCTTCACAAAAATAAATAAGAAATACGAGTAAATATATATTATTGTGGTGTCAGTTATTGTTATTTATAATTGCAGAGTGTTTGTTTTATGAATTTCAGACTTAAAGTTCTAGGTCAAATTTGAAACAAAGTGTAGTAGGTAATAAAATTTATGATTGCTTAATGAAGAAGGTCAAAAAATGGTATTTCTTAACACCTAGTTGGAAATATTTTATTTTGGGGCTTAAATTAGAACCAACAACTTTTCCAACCACTTTTCGTACATTATTTTGGTCACGATTGACCTTGCCCATTAAAAAATTAATGTAGGCGTCTTTCATTCTCTTTTTATTGTAATAGAAATTTCGGTAAGCATTCAATCACGACTACCATTTCAACCCATTAATTGCGAATATCTGGTTGGTACCATTTACGTATAAAGAAAATTGTAGTCCACCCTTTGTCTGCTATTGAAATATATAGGGGTCACTTTCAATTTTGTTAATTATTATGGGCGAAAGCGAGAAAACACCTGTACTTAAAATATTTTTCTACTTCCGTAAGCATTATGTAAGATTATTTAAAATTTTTATGAAAAACGATGACAAATTCAAGGTTCTGTAAAAGATTTATGGAGAAATTTGTGCCCCCCTTATTATGATTGATTATTTTATCGATAGATTTCGTAATTTAGGCCAATTTTTATTGTTAGCTATTAATTATTATAAATATATAGCATATTCGAGATAAACTATCGCTATTTCCATGATAAATGTTTGCTTTTCTAATTTGCAAGGAACAATAGTTTGGTAAAAGTGTTAAAATTAGTATTTTTCTAAAAAAAAATGAAACAGATTCTTCATTGTATTATTGTATATTAATTGTTAGAGAAGATAAGTCACAATTGAAAGAAAGCTATAATGAGAGACCTTGTAGATTCTAATAAAAAAATAATTATTGTGAAAGCTGTATTTTTTTTCAAATTACACATCAATTAAAATCATTTCATTATGAGATCTTTAAATTAAATTCAATTAATTACATTTGTTTAAACTTAAACTTGACCAAATGATTTAATATAGAAAGCACTTTAAAAATTTACATAATCAATTTTTTTTAAAAAGATGAGTGGCTTAAATAAAGTGCATTTAAACTATTTGCGCAAGAATTGTGCCACTTTAGTTAAAAATAAAACAAAATTTTTATCTACTTAAAACATATTTAAATGCGAGGGAAAAAATTCAAATTTCACAAGTCGTCCCACTGTTAATAATATTTCACTTGTTCATACATCATATAATAGTAAAATATGGTAATTTTGTCGAATTTTCCTAATACCACGCTTTAAATCCAATAATTATGTCATTTATTTATTTAATACAAATACTAGGATGAAGATGGCCGTGACTTTTTGTAAAATGTAGCAACCTGTGCCCACGACTCATCGCTGTTCGTTGCTATTAACAACCAATAAACAATTTGTACAAAATGGAACTACCCTTATAAACAAAATGGCTCCATAATAATGTTTACATTATTTAATGAACTTTGTGATAAATTACATTAATTAAATATAATTATTAATTTCACAACCACACATTAAATAGGTGAATATTTAAATTGTTTATTACTACTACGTATAAGAGATGGTAATCAAAATTTTATGTATAAAATTGTGTCTTTATTCTCATAACACGCACATTTACATATTAAATACTATAAAATCATAAAATTGAGTAATGATATTGTTTTACACATAAAAATATAATGTACAATTATTTTGTAATGTCTATAATTATATATTCATGAAGATTATCTTTTATTCCATTGTATTTTTTAAATTAGTTATATTTTAAGATTATCGAGAATTGTTGATTGCATACCTTAAGGACTGAAATTCAAATTTAAATATTATAAATGGAAATACCAGTTAATATTTATTGAAGAAAGAATAATAATTCATGTTTTTAATACCTAGTGTTAACATTTTACTATTAATAAAATTAACAAATTTTGCTGTAAAATCATCCAAATGTGATATAAGTTGTAATCTTTATTTTGAAAATAGGCCTGTTCCTGTTTCTCCCTCTTTACCCTTTCTGTGGATATTAATTTATGAAACAAGTTTTTACAATTGGAAATCCCGGATTAAATCACCCGAACTAAACAAAGTTTACCATTAGTGCAAAATACGAACTCAATCTGTATTGTATCATGTTAAATTTAGCAGTGTTTTTAATTTTACTAATAACAAAAGTGGCTACTGTTGTATCAGTTGATTGTGAAATTGCATCCGATGAACTCCATTGCAATTCTTTTGAAGATTTGAAAATTATTCTATCAACAATTTCGTTCGAAACTATAACAAGTTTGACAATTGGAGATGAAGAGTCTATTTCGAATGAAATGGTCACTTTAAGTAAAGACTCTTTACAATCTAGTGGAAAACTTACTTCTTTAGAAATACTTCATCATATTAACGACATAAAACCAGGTAGTTTTTTATCAACAAATTTTAATTTGGAATATTTTGGGGTAAAAAGCAACAATTTAACTATAATCAAATCAAAGGCTTTTAGTGGCTTGAATTTGACAACATTCGACTTGATTGATAATAATATTCAACAGATAGAAGCAGAGGCATTTGAAGATACGAAATGCGAAAATTTGGATTTGTCAAATAATAAATTAACTCATATAATTGTAAACAGCTTACCGAAGAATTTGCAAGAATTAAGATTGGATCACAACAACATATTTCAAATAGATGAAAATAGTTTGCCATCGAGATTGTTTGTTTTGAATTTAAATTTTAATAAAATTACAGACTGCATGAATTTAAATGGTTTAACAACTTCAAATTTGCTCGAAAGTGTATCATTAGCTTTTAATCAAATTAGTGAATGTGCACAATTTCCATTATTATTAGAACTTGAATCATTTAATATTACTCATGATAAATTGAAATTTATACAAGATAGCCTTTTCAAAAATATTCCAAATGTTAAATATTTATATCTAGGACACAATTCCATACAAAATATAAATTTGGAAAAAGTTAGTAATTTAATAGAATTACAAATTGAATTTAATTTACTGCACTATCTAAACTTGAATAATGCATCCAAAAATTTGGTTAATTTTACACTAATTGGCAACCCGTTTACTTGTAAGTGTTTAGATGAAATTTTTAATTACAGTAGAATTAAAAACATAAAAATTAATTATTGTAAAAATGACAATAATATTCCTGATTGCATTGCTTTTGGGGACAATTGTAGTTATTTTAATGATGAAGAATATGAAAAATTTGTTAAAACAAAGTGGTATGACAATTTTCTAAATAAACGTAAATTATCAACTTGTTATAAATAGATAATTGATAACCTTTGTTATCAAATTTTTAATACAAATTATAACTGCAATCAATATCAATGCAATATTTATAGTCAATAAAACATGAGAAATATTAAAAAAATCTTTTTATTTTATTCTGATAACGTTACATTTTGTTAAAAACGATTGAGACAAACCTTTTGAATATATTTACAAATAAAAAAACCATCGTTATCATCGGAAAGCTTGCCAAAAATAATAACAAAACAACAGTAATTAATTTCCCAATTGATGACTATTAAAAAAAGCTGTTATCGTACAGTCTATTCAGCTCTTAAAATAAATTTCTAAAGACTAAAAAAATTATTTAATAATAACCAAAACTAATATCGTGCAATGGAGCTGCACCATTTGATGGTAAAGCGTAATCTTGCTGTAATTGATCTAAAATTCCACCACCACCACGTGGAGAAGCTGGTCTAGGAACATATTGTGAAGCGGATGGTCTTGGAGCATATTGTGGTGGTGAACTTCTTCCAGCTGGTGGTCCCAATGGGGCCGGTTGGGCGTAAGTGATTTTCGGTGGTGCTGGACGTGGTGCAGCTTGTCTTGGTTCATCATAGTCATCAATTGGGGCTGGACGGGCGTATTGGACTGGTGGTGGTCTTGCAGCCGGTGTAAAACTTCTTACAGGCGCCGATTGTGGCTGTGATGGTCGACTGACTGGCCCAAAATCGAACGTTTGCGTTTGTACTGGTTGGGCGCCTGGGATAACAGCACGTGGTGGTACTGGACTGTCGTCTTGTGGTGCCGGTTCGAACTGTTGCGGTGGTGAATAGGCTTGGGGACGTGGACGTGGTCGAACTGGGGCCTGTTGACGTACGATTGGAGCCGGTAATGGTTCTTGTTGGTCGTAACCGTACTCCTGATTCAAGGTACCATCTTTGTTGGTGGTTTCGTCGACAAGGGTTGGTGGTGCAACGGTGATACCTTCACCAGATGGCTCAAAACCGTATTTGGTGGCACCGTATTCGACCACACGCACTTTTCCGGTATCGTCTACGTAACCGTATTTGCCTTTTACTTCGCCAGTTGGTAGTTTTGTTTCGATTTTGAAACTACCATCGGCACCCTCGTAACCGTACGTGTAAGAACCGTCTTCGTTGTGTCTATAACAACAATTTAAGTGTTAATTTTTTGCAAAATTATGAAAAATTGTTGAATTACCTGTTGATTTGTTTCAAAATTGGTACTGGGGTTGGTTTTGGGGCTGTTGGACCGGAATAACTTGGATTTACTCTAGCTGGTGCTGGTCGTGGACGTGGCGGACTATCGTAATCGTAATCTTGAGCAAATGTTACGGCCACAAGGGCAAACACAGCCAACTATAGTATAATATAGAGAATTATTGAAAGTTGTCGTCAATTACGAAATTTTAAATACTAGAGCAAACGGTATTGTTTTGGGTGACTTAATTTCACTTTCGCCTGACAACTTTTTTTCTTTATATCTGTATTAAGTAATACTCAAATGTGAGTCAAATTAAAAAAAACATATTTAAATTATAAAATATGTAGCATATTTTCTATTTATTATAATGATTACGGTTGGATTTGTGCAAAAATTTAACGCTTTTCTTATTCCCAGTCACGCATCCAAACTATTATACTTTCGATATAAATAAAAATAAATTTATGACCCAATAAATTCTATTATTTTTAGCATATATATACAATTTAATTTACATAATACATATATAAATAAATTCGTTAAGGCTTTTTTTTGAATTTAAATTGTAAAATTTCCGGGTGAGTTGAGCGCTTTTTTCCAAGGTGTTGTCAAGAATTTTTTTATCTCCAATTTCTTAAGTCGCGAAAAGCCATTCTTTAAATGGCATTGAAATGATTATTAAAAATGGGTGGAGTTTGAAAACTAATCAGACATCAATTCAAGGGTATTTCCTCAACTTGTAAAGTCTTTTTGTCTGTTTTCGGAGTAAATTTATTAAAAAATGCAATCATATATATACTGAAATGGCGTGCATTGAAACGTGTTGCGAAGGTGGTTTTTATTTTTTAATGTCAGAAACACCGGTTTTACACAATTTTTATACAATAAACAATAATACGACCTAAATAGTGGTAATTAATATCTTGTCGGCGAAAAATCTTTTAATAATATATATAAATATAAAAAATTATTTATCTATTGCAAAATAATTATTGATATCAAGGCTAGAATTACAAGAATGTTAACATTGTTAATAAATTATTAGCAAAAATCCATAATTTTATTCAACCGTATGTTATTATCAATATATGTATATGTTCAATTAAACAATATTTCACAATAATCCATATATTACAACAAAATTCAAATACAAATCGACTAATTAACTAGTTGAAAAAATGAATTGCACTTAACCACATTTGCACTTGATTTATTAGTTGATTTAATTAGTTAATTAGACACTTTTTGAATGAAATTTTAATCCAAGAAAGAAATCGGATACTCACATATCTGAAAGGCAACATGTTTGTTGATGAAGGCACCACACTAAAGTAGCGCGGGGGTCGCCAATTACCTTTTATAAGGTGTAAGTGATTGCTGAAGAAGGGGGCAAGGTCCCTGAAGAACATTTGTATGGATTATCTGGCCGGTTTTCTTCTACATCCAGAAGTTCCTGGTGCCAGAACAACAAACCAGCCACCATTTATCAAATTTTTACAATTTTATCCAAAACCGCTCTTTGGGGTAGTTTTAATATTCAAACTTAACTTTTCACGTTTCAGTATTAAAACGCGTTTTTTGTTAATTTTTGAATAAACAGCTAGATTTCAATGCAGAATTGCATTTCCTGGTTAATTTGACGCAATTTTCGTTTCAGTTACACAAAAATTGCGTTCACGTTATTGCATTATGCAACAAAATAATAATAATAGACTCATATTTAATGTAAGTGTAATGTAAAAAGACAGTCACCGAAAACTTTTACATTAAAAATGTAGGAAATAGTGCAAGTACTATTACTTTGGCACGTAAAATGGTACATAAACCCATACACACCCATGCCTGAAGGAGTGGGTCAATGTTGTAATATTTTCCATATCACATAATACGAAAAAGGCACCGGTTATCAATATTATATATCGGTTCTTTCTTGTAAGCTCAGTGAAATTCAATTATTTAAGCGAAAGTGTAGGTGGATCTCAAAATGTTTTATTCAATTTTATAGAAATATTGTAAAATTAAATAGAACATGAACTGTGAAATTGTTTGTTTCGTGAATTTTCTAACAATAATATATATTATTAATTAATTAATTGAATGAAGATGTGTTACAATCGTTTTGCGTATTTGGGTTAATTATTTATATAATTTAGCCATTATTATTGTAAAAATATGGGGTAGAAATTGTTACAACATTTACATATTTGGGAATAATCTGTATAATTTTTATTGCAAAACCAGTCTTTCGGAAAAATTATAATAAATAACGCAATTTACCGCAAAATAAAGTACGTTTTTGTAAAATTCGTTTAAGGTCAAATATGTATTATTGGTATTGCATAATTTTGTCTGAAAAAAGAATCACGGGGCTCAAGTTTGCACTCAAGGAATATTTTATTGAAGGAAAACATTAAAAATGTATCATTTTGTCACCTTGAAGAGGTCGTAAAATGGATTAAGTTAACAAAATAATGATATCACTATAAGGAACCTGAAACCAGTTCTTTTTCTACAAGATTAGAAGAAAATATTATGTTGAAAAGGTCAATTAAACGAGAACAAGAAAATAAATCATTTGATTAGGGAAAAATATCTTTATTCAGCCAAAAAAAGCCACTCTGATAAGAGGATTGTTTTATTTAAATCACTTTTTTTAATTTGGTCACGATTTTATTACATCTCTTAAAATATTTATTAAATAATATCTCTTATGAATATTAAATAAAAGTTAAAAGTGGTTCATAAATAATTTATTATAATACCAGCACATTTCGATAAAATGCGAAAGTGAAATGATTTTATAAAAATAATGCGAATCGTAAAAGAATAAACAGTAAAAATAATTTATAACAAGCTTTAATTTTCCTTCAAGGCTATAATATTTCCAATAGTATAGTTTTTACTACATATATAGAAAAAAAATAACCGTTAATCACGGATATTTTCAATTACATAAATTATCTCATCATTCAATTATTTTGTAGTTATTAAAACAATATTGAAAAAAAATTATTATGAAAGATATATTTATATTTAACTTTTAACGTAATTTTATAGTGATATAAATTTAATTATACGAATAAATGATAAACTAATTGATTCTACAATAATAATACTTTATTATTAAAGATTATAAGTACAACTTCCTATTCCGTGTGCGCAAAATTTTTAAAACTAAAACTAGTTTACCATTTCATATTGTGTATTGTTGGCTGTCTACATATAACTTGTTTTGAAAGATCCTGAAAATTTTCATTTAATCATTTAATCAATATGCTATAGATTAAAGCAATATTTCATAGTCTCGCATCCTTGCCGTAATGAAAATGTCAAAATAACATAACAAACATCTATTATTAACTATAAATAAAAATTAGATCAGTAGGAGTGAATTGACCACAAAGAATTGTTACTGATTACATTCCACAACATACAAATTCAAGGCTTTCCGACTCCACCTAATTAATAGAAATTGTATTGCATAAAATTTACATTGAAAATGTCTCAGATTGTAATTACAAAAGTATTTCAACTTTTAATATAACAAAGGTGGAGCATATTATTGATGAAAAAGCGAGAAGAAAAAAAACGACTGTTTCATACAATTTTTTTATTATCACATAATAATTCCATTAATAATTATGTTTATCTTAAATAACATCTTACAACTAAAGGGGAATACATATAAAAAGTTGAAGGACTAGTTTGTGATCCTTAAATACTACAAAATCGTTGAAATCAGTTCTTATCTTCTGTAATTGACGGTATACGACCCGGACACAATGTCCACATTAGTGGCTGGATGCCCTTGGAAGGCATTGTAGCCGGGATAAGCTGGTGGTGCCGGTTGGTAGGGTTGAGGGTTGTAGTAACTGGGGGTGTAGCTGCGCGATTGTGGTACCGCTGGTGTGTACGATTGTGGCTGATAGTTGCTGCGCAATTGGGGCGAAAAATCGTACTGTGGTTGTGGCCGAAAAGCAGGCTGTGTATAAATGGATTGCGGTCTTTGATAGTTGTTCGTCCTTGAATCCTGATAGTATGGATCGTTCTTGTAGTACACACTTGGATCTTCACGATATTGGCCATCATCCTCCTCGTTGGGGCCCAATGGGCGAGCATAGGCGTCTGGATTTTGTTTCAATGTTGGCGGTGGTACTTGAATTTCGCTGCCAGCTGGTTCGAATCCTCTTCGACTCGCCCCGTATTCGATTTCTCTTAGTTTACCCTGATCGTCAATGTAGCCATATTTGCCGAAAACTTCCCCATTTGGGTATTTCGTTTCGATTTTGTATGTGCCATCAGCGGCTTCGTACCCGTAACTGTACGACCCATCTTCGTTGTGTTTGTTGATTTGTTTTAAAATTGGTACAGGAGTGGTGTATTGTTGTTTTTGGGCATAAGCCACGGTAATTACTGAGGCAATTAGTAACTGTAACAAAAAATTGAAGAAAAATGGCCTTGATTAAACAAGGTGTGACTCATTTTGTTGTATAAATAATTGTTTTTGTTTATTGGTCACCCTAACAACGGAAAAAGGATTGCCAATTTTTTGTTTCCATAGCAACATGATAAACTTGTTTGTTTTCAATTTTTTTTTGTCAAGTTATCCTTGATCCTTGTGAAAACCAGTTCAAAATGTGCACACAGAGGGTAATTTTTGAATTTTTTGAATTTTTTTTACGGAAAACTCACTAACTCACTTGTAATAGTGTTTTGATTTTTCACCAACAAATTTTTCTTTTTTGGGTAATGAATATTTAACAAAATACTTACGTAAAGTTTCATACTTCTTGAACACTTTTATTTGATGGCAATGAAAACACAAAGTGGTAAACAGTCAAGCCTTTGGTTTATACAAAGCTTATATAGTTTATGTCCCCACATTTATTGTAAAGCAAGGTTACCAAACCGTAGCGCAGATTCATCCATTAATTTTCAACATTTGACTTATAATATATACAGAAAATTTATATTATTATGCGGCATTTTGGCACAAATCAACGGAAAATTATTGGTTTGAAAATAACAATTTTAAAGGCCGTCATAAATTTACATAAAATGTATATCATCACGATTTAATTGAATTCAAACAACTCGTCATCCTTACAATATTAAAAAAAGACATTAAGGAAACTGACAAAACCTGAATTAAAGTTTTTCCAGCTTTTTCCTTATGCTTTAAACACTTGTTTAAGCATTCTTGAATACTTAATTACAAAAATTTTGTTGTATAATAAAACAGCCCACCAAAAACCATTTTTTTTTTTTGAGTTGCATCACGATATTTGCAATTATAATTTTCATTACGAAATTACGAAATTATTAAAAAATTAATATAACAAGTGTTGGGCGTAATTAGTTTAAAAATTCTTCAAGTTATTTTCATTCTTAAGATATTAATTAAATAAACATTTTCTGGAAAGTTTTATATACATATATATAGTTGTATACGCAAAAATGCCAATAATATACAGAAATTTTCACACCCATTAATAATTAGTATGTAAGAATTGTTCGATCTGTTTTTTTGACTTTCTTTTCTAGTATGTATATCGAAAATGATTGTTTTATTGATTATTTATCATGGAAGTCGATCATTTTTGCGCAATACATGAAATCTATTTTATTCTATACAGAAGATTTAATGTATATTTTGTAAGAATTTATGATATAATTTTAACATTTTCATAATGTTCACTGAACCATAGAAAAGAATCGCACACCTTGCAAATATACCTGTTTTCCAATTCATTAAATTTCAATGGAATTTGTGTGAATTTCCAAACAAAACATTTATTTTTTCAATTTACAAGTATAATATATGTATATTGTTTTAATTGGACGTATTTTTACAAGAAGGAAATAAGATTCTTCCGGATTAACACAAGAAAATGCGTCAATAAGACGCGAGGTCGACAACGCCTATACACCTGATATTATTTGAATCAATTGCATTCCATTTAACTGATTATTATTTATACGACATTGCCTTCATTTTCTTACACTTTTAAGGCTATTGTACGAAATAGGTGAAAAACCCACCAAAAATAACCCTGACAAACATTTTCCCTATCCTACAGGCATTTCATGAACGAATTCATAAAATAATTTTCCCTTCTTTTCAAAAGTTACGTACTTATTCATTTCATATGCGAAAATACAGCAATTTCATATTGAAACTGAAACTATTTAAGGGAAAGTCGTTGTGTGGTTTATTCGAATACGATATTGAATTAATATTTTTGTCCGGTCACACTCTAGTTACATTATTTATTTACTATATAAAGTTATTTACAAAAAATAATAATTCTCTTCAGACGCCTACAAAACGTTTATATTATTTATTGTTGAAACAAATTCAAATTTTCACTTTCTACAAGACGACAACCAGTAAAACGTTTCAATATTCTATAGTCTACTGTATTTTCATTGAAATCAACTTTAATTCGAATTAATTTTAAACAATTAAACCGGATATTTTAGCACACCTATATAATAACATAGGAGTGTAAAAACATCAAAAAAAAAAAAACAAAAAAGATCACATTGAAAACACGACAATAAATTCGATATGTGTCTGAAAAGAGCTTTATTTTTAAATTTAGTGTCCTTGAATGAAAAGATCTTAATCCTGATTCATGTAATTTTTCAAATGCACGAATACATTTATTCAAATAAACTAACATGTACATAAATATATCACAGAAAATGAATATTCGCATTGTAGGAGTCGAAGACAATTGCATGAATTATTAAATATACCTTTTTTTCGTTTTTGATGTCTAGAACAATAAATTTCAGGAATCGCGCATAATGAAACAATTCACGATTGTTAATATTTGATTGACAAAATCTTACCAAGAATTGTTTACATTTGATTGTTAGAACATAACAAATAAACATTCTTCTGAGAAGACAATATTATATACGAAAATAAAATAAATGATTCGATAAAATTGTGTGATTTCTTATTGGCGCCAAACGAAATAAACCAGCATGATGTTACAAAATCCTTTTGATATAATCTTGGCAAGAATTTATACATCCATATGGGTACATCTTGTAAACAAATGCATTTATGCAATTTATCATCAATGAATACTCTACTTCGAGTGTCCATTTCATCATTAATAATATTATATACAATAATTAATATGGTTTGTTCAATTCTGCTTTTATTTTTATTACTTGTAATTATTTTGTCTTTTATAACATAAGGCTGGACAGCAAAAAAATATGTATGTATGGTGGTTTATAATAAAAATTCTATAGTGGCATGTCACGCACACATCCACTCATAAAATTGAAAGAAAAAATCATAAGTAAATGAACATTTGTTTTCAAGACAATGTCCTTGATGGTATTCTACATAAATGAAAAGGATTATCGCTAAGATTCTTCAATCAGCTTTGAATCAAAAGTCATTTTTACAATGTGACGTCACTTCTTTTTTGAAAAAAATTCAGTTACAACCCCGAATTTTGTTTTAAATGACAAAATGGTGATATCACTATTATTATTATTCAATGGAATTTGTCGGGCGTGAATAAATTTTAAAAAATCTATATAATAAATGTGCATATTGACAATTAATCTATTGAAATATTGTGGAAACGAATTTTGTAATTTGTTATATTTATCCAACATTAATAATTTTAAATCATGTGCCTTTGAGCGACAAAATATATTAAATTTCACGGTATTGTACAATAACAACAATATTAAATCACTTTTATGATTATATATAAATATGTAAAATGAGTAATTTTACTAAAATATCAAATTAGATCAGTGATCTGATGTAATGCAAGAAGTACTAATATAAAGGGTTAGACTGTTGGCGATTTCTATTAAAAGAAAAAAGAAAAACAACGCTCAGCAGGTGGTTTTTGCCATGTATATACAAGAGAGTTACTCATGTAATAAAATGAAATGCATAAAAAATATAAAACAAGTTCACATACACTACTTGAATGTCTTCCACTGCTATCATTTAAATTTATTGAATTGTTTGGATGGTAATTTTTGTCACATTTTATGATATTAATCGGATTTTACTTAAACACAAACATTAGTAGCTTTATACATTCGAGAATTTTGTATACACAAAAAACATTTGCATTCATAGCTATTAATTATTACACTCAAATAATTATAAATTATTTCTATACCCAAATAAAAAATTTGATTTCGAACATGCATATTATTTTATACAAATAGTTTCACGCCCCTATTTTTCTACAAGGTTATTATTCAAATATTTATTATTTGACATGGTGGAAATTTAAATTCATTTTCATGGTCCTCCCTCTTGTCTGCAACGAAATTTTGTGTGTGTAATAATTCTTTGGAAGTTAGGAGGTGCTTCGGACAGAAAAATAAAAAAAAACCTACAAAAGCACAAAGTTTGTTGAGCTTTTGGGTCTTTGTTTGATTTCGTAGATAATTCTTTAAAGCTCATAAAAAACTTATAAAGCGATTAATTGTTTTTGGAATGTTCAAAAATGTTGTAGAAAAGACTAGGACTATAGGAACTTTTAAAAAACATTAGCCATTTTCGCAATTATTTTTGAAGAAACTTAATTTAAGGACAAATTTTAATGATTGTGCTTTAATTCTAAAATATTAGAAAAAATCTATAAAAAAAAAACACAAAATACTGTTATGTATTTAAATCTGTATGTCAAGAAATTCGAAATATATTTTGTATAGGTATGTTAATATTTTCAGCAAAAACTGAGCTTAAATGCTGAGCTTTTGGAAAAAACAGTCCAATTCCACATAAAATTACATCAACTTTGAAAATAAACCATAACACCATTACAAACAATTTAAAAATAGTTAATAACATACTAATAATGACTTTCATTTTTATTGGCCACCAAATTGCCCTTGAAGAACCGAAAAAAAATTAATTTTTTCACAAATACATTGTCTTATCGTTCAAAAAAAAGTCAATTCCAGAAATACAATAGACGTATGCAATTACTATTGAATAGATGAACAATTGGTGTAAAGTGCAAGTGGAGCTTTGGAGCTGGAGCCCCAACTCTCCAGGTGTTTAGCTTCCATCAGCAAGCATGTCGGCCAACAACAATAATTTTATACTTCTTCAGTGTATCGCGAAGCTTGTTGGGGCGCGGACGGGTGAGTGAGAAGTGGCATGATGATGTGATTTATAAAGCAGACATGTGTGCCGCCGTCTACTCAACCCTGCCTCGAATTATTTCAACCACCCTCACCGTAATGGTAAGACACCCCCGCAACCCACCCACATAATTGCTATTAATAATAAAAATAATAAATAAAATAATTGTGACAAAAAAAAACAACTTTCACAAAATTGTTACAATTTTATTGTTCTAACTTTTGAATTCATGTAACCATAAAAATATTTATGTTGTTGCATAAAAATTGTAAGAATTTATGTATAAAATTGACCTTAAATTGCCTAATTAACAATAAATTTGGATCTGAATTAATGAGATGCAAAACAATATGTAATAAATTATTTTTGTTGATTATTTACAACAATATTATTCAATCAATATATACATACGTACGTATAGTATTGGTAAATAAATATAATTATATATGGGATTTGAATAAAATCGAATAGAAAAATATAATAATTCACTAATTAGACAACGACGAGTAAATGAACGGCCCCAAAACATATTGTAATGTTGTTTCTTCGATTGCCTTGTACAGTAATAGTTTAATAATATATTTTCTACACATTTACCTTGATAATATTATAAATAATATTGTTAACTAACATATACGTAGTTGTAATTAGTTATTATGTGTATAGAAAAAAAAAATAAATGCAAATAATGGGCTGGCTGCCACTCCAAACTGTTTTAGAAAAATCGAATTTTTTTTGTCCGAAAAAAATTCCTCCACATTTCAGTGACAATTACCATTAAACTGAAATTATAAGGTTGGGTAAATCCATTGTAGGTAAAAATCCAGCTGGTACAAAATTTCATTTAAATGAATCACATTTATTGTGTATTAGTGACTTATTTATAAAAGATGAAATAAGAAATTATTTATACAAAAGCAGGATTGTAAATTGTCAAGTGTATTGTATATTTGAAAGGTAATTCTGTATTTCTTGTTGTGGCAGGAGTTCTAATAGACATTCATGCATAATACCAGTTATAAAGTGTCAAGGGCAATAAATGACATTTCTTGCACTGCAGGGCATAAATATTGCAATATTTTAGCGAAATTTGTAATATATTGGGAAAAAAGCTCCAACTTTTTACACCCATTTATTAATGGCGCCAAATATTAAACATAATAAATTATTTATAAATTTGTTAACAAATTTGAATCGATCCTATTGTATAATATTTACAAACTAAAACCTACACATTCGATGTTATTTTTTAATAATCAATCAGTCTATTGATAAAAAATTTATACAACCATTTAATGTGTTGTACAATTATTGATGGGGAATAAATTTACATAAATTTAATAACGTTATCCTAATATTTTAATAGCGGACCATAATATGTATACAAATAAAATTTGAATAAAACAACAAATCAAACCATTTAAATAAATAAAGAAGAATTTCGATGATTGATTTGTTTGTAATTAGGACATAATTACATATTATCGGTAAATTTGTTGCTACCGAATTAAAAACTAATTTTCTTTGTCAGATAAACTTGGAATGCTTTTAAGACCACTGAACTAATAATTGCGAAAAAAAGCTGTTGGTATTAATTAGCAAACATTTTTTTTTTATAATTTATAAACAAAAACGTAAACTACAAGCATAAAAACTGATTGTTTGTAATTTAAATGAACAATACATGTAATTTTATATCCAGATTAGATTTTATCAATCCTTTCAGATGTGACATTTAAAAAAAATCCTTTGAAACAACATATATCTCCGTTGTGGCATGTGATTAAAATTCCTATTAGAGTAGATTGTATTTGTTTTATAAATAAAAATTAATTGAAATTTCGTTCATAAATATGTATTTGTCCTAAAGGCAAACGGCTACTGAAGACGGATTAATTATTTCTTCAAAAATTAATAAAATTCATAAAATATAAAATGCATTTTTTCAGATTATTTCTTTCTGTTTTGTTATTATTTCGAACTGGTTTTAGCACTTAATTACATTGTGAACAAAGTGTCGTAGAAAAATTAGATAACAATCAAGACCTTCAAGGTAATCCATTTTTATAATTTAACTACTTTAACATATTTTCGTTAAAAACGTTAATATTGACCTTGTCGTTCAATTTTTCACCCCTTTTTCGTCGAATTGCATAATTATAATAAAAGCCCACAACAAACTACACAAACATACATATAATTCATCTTACAAAATTTATTTTCCACTATAAATCATGTTTATATAGCTTATAGCCTATATTGGATGAGATATACAATTATTGCTGAAGTGATTGTATTATTTTAAATGAAATAATAAATAATATTTATAATATACAAAGACATGTTGACAATTATAAGAACAATATTAGGTGTGCCTTTTCAGCAGTGGCTGAAACCTTTCAATTTTTAAAAAAAAATGGAACAGAACACTTTTATTTTCAACTTTACACATCAACAATTTATTATATAAACAATAAAATTGATTTTGACTTTCTGGAACTACCGTTGCAATATTTATTATACAGAACTGCAATTTTCCCTTAAGGCCAATCCATCTATATAATTAAGTCTAATGAATAAGCAAATTATAACAATTACAGAAATTACATAAACTGAACAATTTCCACAACAATTTCCAGATTTTGCAATTGTTTATCCAAATATGTATGTCAGTATTTATTCACATCAACAATGACGAATTAAAGCCGTTAGTTTATGAATAAAAAAAATTGATTCAGTTACAAAAGTGATAGTTTTTCACACACGGAAAAAGCCAATAATATAGGGAGTGTTCCTCCTTCACTTTACCGCCTCTCTGATGTAAGTTTTGTATACATTAAACATATACAAGAACTACAAGAAGTATAAAACTAGAGCAGACTTGGCGACCTTGTCCACTAACACAATACCTTCCGGTGTACGTACCGTAATATCATGTTTTTGTAACGTGCTTTTAATCATTTTATTAATAAAACCAAACAATGCCATCATATATGTACGCACCTTCTAGCCATTTTAAATCTTCTATATTTAAACATCGAAAAAAAACTAAAAACAACTGTACCAAACGAGTTGATTTTTTTCATAAAAGCCCATTTTTCATGGCTTGCAGAAAACAGGTTAAACTTTAAGAAAAATAATTCTAGTCCTTGAAGTTTTGAAACAAAGTTGCGTCTTTTTACCAAATTGGAGGGATTTTCAGAGAAAATTTTCGGAATCATTTGTAGTATTCAAAAGCGACATTTAAAAAAACATAGATTCAGGGAATAAAGTTTAATTTATTAAAAAAAAATCATAACATGAAGAATATCTGTTATAATTTGAACAATTAGTTATATTTTGTTGGAAAATTGTCCTTGTTGTGTCTTTTTATGAATTTGGAAGGATTTTGAGGGAAAATTTTCTGAATCATTTGTGGTTTCCAAAATCGACTTTTAAAAAAAACACAGATTTAGACATTAAAGTTTAATTTATTCAAAAAAAAATAATAATAACATGAATAACAAATTAACAACTGTTACAATTTGAACAATTAGTTATATTTTGGTGAAAAATTGTCCTTGTTGCGTCTTTTTACGAATTTGGAAAGATTTTCAGGGAAAATTTTCTGAATCATTTGTGGTTTACAAAACCGACATTAAAAAAAACACAGATTTAGAGATTAAAGGTTAATTTATTCAAAAAAAAATCATAACATGAATAATAACTGTTACAATTTGAACAATTAGTTATATTTTGATGTAAAATTGTGGGTTTCTTTTATATATATGGTTGTAGTTCAAGATGGGCGAGGTTTTGCTAGAAGCCTTGAACCCGCAACTTTGTATAATAAATAAAATTTATTATCATACATTTTTGATTTCAGACCATATTGTCCTCCGCAAAAGATATATATGACATGCCCAAATTTTAGATCCTG
>SSSI01007903.1:0-36130 GCA_004796505.1 Oryzaephilus surinamensis | reverse complement strand
TCAATTTTTTTTGTTAAATTACTGCAAAACTGAATTCATACAGGGTATTTAGAACTGCATTTGTTTAAAAATTTGGTTCAGCGCGAATTTTTATTGAACATTTCATTTGAACACTAAATTGTTTATAAGATATTAATTAATTCCTCTTCCATTAAATTAATTTTGTAAAATGTAACCTACCGTCAAATACGGATATTACAAATCGTGTTTTAGATTGGTACTTATTGGGCACTCGTATATGTTTTCCAATAAAATTTCGAACCTGTGTGGAGGCTCAATAATTACCACCCAACAGTAATTAGATTTAACACCATTTCATAGTTGATTAACACTTGATGAATTCGGAAGTGGATAAAGCATGAATTATAAACGTAATTTACGAATTTCGTTTCAATGTTTTAAACGTTATATTGAATCTTAATGTTATGACCTGACATCAAGTTTTACATCGTAAAATGTGTGTAAATACATGCCGTTCAAAGTAAGAAAAACCTTGGCTATTATGCCTAGTCGTATTTTTGGAGAGGTAGAGACCCGACAATTTTAAAAACTCTCATAAAGGCACATAGCTCTGAACTGCCGTAACGTGCCAAATACCATTCGGTCCATGCACTGCGAAGGTCCTAGATAAAAACATATAGTTTGTTTTAGGCCAAAGGTTTTTCTTACGTTGAACGCATAGTATATAGGTATGGATGTTTAGAAAATAGGAAAACGAAAAGTTTTTCTGATATAAATTTTCGCAAACTTTATTTTTAAGAGGAATCGATCTGAATTTCAAATGTATGTTAGAATAAAAGTTAAATAAAACAACAGAAAAAAGCCATAAAATTCATAGAAATGTTGTAATTTTTTCTAATACTTGTAGAAGTTTTAACATCTTTCAAAAATTACCTCCACTTATTGTCGATAACTTGTCGAGTACCAAAATGAGTACAATTAATTAAAAAAGTACCATCACTAGTGAATTAATACACCAAGTCGTTTCTGGGGGCGGTTATTCAGGGTAGAACAATAAAAGTTGGCGAATGCTAGACTGTAATAAGAAGTGTCATCAAAAGTGTACTTCCATGGAAACGTTCTTTGACTAACGTTCACTACTTGATTGTTTTGGACGGACATTTATTTTTCTTGAGGGCAAATTTTGTTTTACTCTTCTATATAAAATATTGTTCAACTACAAACAATGTACGAGAAAAGCAAATTTATTATTAAAAATAGCCTGGCGACAGTTTGATTTGCATGTATTTCCATTTTCCTATATTTTATACTCAATTGTCTACAAAGATTCAGTGGGTGGCTTTTTTAAGAATAATTGTAGGTGTAGTAAAATATACAATGATTGATTTTTACAAGGAACATATCAATTTTTTTCATATTCATTGTGTAAAAGTGTAAAAGAGGTCTAATGTTGGAAAAACCAACAAACGAGCTCTGTTTACATTGTTTTACAATCGAATTTAGTTAATTCGGTCTTGTCCTTATCTGAATAAGCACAAGAAAAGTACTAAACCAAATATTAATATCTCAGCAAATGTAAAATTGTTTTAATTATGTTCGTTAATGAATTTATGTGGATAATCAGACAAACAGAAATGCTATAATAATTTTAAACTCTCTCTATATATACGAAGAGAAGCCACTAATTAGAGATTAGAGGTTTCTCTACGTTCACCTCATTAAAACTAAACATTATTATTATACTTTAATACTGAACTCCACCCAAATTTATATTTGCGACTAAATTTAAAACAATGCCCAATTTTAAATTACGTAGAAAGTCTGTTTCTGTATAAAAAATGTTGTATTTCTCTTTAGAGTATTTTTATTTTAATACCTAGAAAACACATTTCAATTAATCTTGTTTTAACTAAAATGAATACACGTGAAATCTGACCATGGGACAAGAGATATATCCCATGCATATTCATTGAATAACATTTGTGTTGAATTTACTAATTTAAAACTTTTCTCTCTCCTGTGTACACATACGATTCCTGAATTTTGGTTTCAATTCATCCGGACAATCACCTCGAGAATAGCTATTTGATCTTTTTTCATTCCTCTATATCTCTGCCAACAAAAAACTAGTCAGAGCATCATGATGCAGCCTGAATTTTTTCCACTTCCTTAGATCATGATAATGGTTCGTTTGGTTGAAAACCGTCTATACTCGTATAATATAAAAAGGAACCCATCTAACGATATGGAAAGTTTCCTGTATGCAATTCGAGCTTTTATCAAACTGAATACATATTCATTTTTTGAATGGAGTTGAACGGAAAAATGCACATATATTCATTAATCTTCTTTCGTGAAGGTTGAGAGAAAATTCATAAATTGTGAAAAATTCATTTTAATTAACTGGACATGAAGAACCTTTTAGAAAAGCGCGCCGTCGTTGTGTGTTTTTAAGAAAGCTGACGTTGGAAAAAGTGCCCCAAGCCCTGTGTCGTCCATATCTGAGATTGTGGTAATTTTGTAACTGAAGAAAAATGTTTTACGTGTCTTAAACGTGATGTTTTTTTTCGTATGGTGGCCAATAGAAAAAAAAATCAAGCAGAAAAATGAAACTTAGTAAAACAGATTCATTACTGGATGTGGTAATTTGGGGCTCGCCACTAACGAGTACACATTTGGGACCAGTAAAGCTTCCGGATTATCTATACTGGCAGATCTTAAACTTGCTACACGCGTTTATAATTCCCTTTGAGCTTGATAACCTAAATTTCATTAATATCATACAATTCTATTATATATTTAATAATATATAATGGAAAAATATTGACTAGATGAAATTTTCAATTATATTAAAATTTTCATTTGAATTAACAAAAATGCTGGGGAAAACTGACGAAATTATGATATCTACTTTACATAATTGTGTTATAATAAAAATGGGTGAGGTTGTAATAATACGAAAAACATACAAGAGCCAGAGAACTACTTCATATATACGCTTCGACGCCCTTTTCTCCGTTAACGAAAATGAAAATGTTTTTGGCGCCTTTGTTCTAATACATATATATGTTCTCTTTCACACTACATACAAATATTACATCGAATCAAAGATATATACATATATTTGGTTTAAGTCCTTTTGTTGGAAATTAATATTCATTTAAATTTCAAACAACTTTTAGATTAGTATGTGTTGGAGATTTCACTTAAATATTTATTTATGTATGTTATATCTGTAAAGTTATTTAAGTGTAAAGGCCATAAATGGAATGTATATATGTAAAATAAAGCAAGTGTCACAAATTTTGTGATAAGGGCACAAAGTTAAACAAAGACCGTTGGAGCAATTGTTTATTATGGAGTTTGAAAAATTGGTGTGCCTTTTTTTGGAAAATAATTTGTGAACGGATTATTGATTTTATATATAAAATCTTGTCAGGTTAATTTAACGAAAAAATACTAGTGCATGAAAAATAAGAGATAAATCATCTTTTTTATATAGACAGGAATCACAGTGTGTGTATAACGGCTTTCTTCTTTCACCCTTCAAGCTTCCTTATATAGAATTTACTTCCATAAAATTAATTTCATTTATATATAAACATATTTGTATACGTCAATTTGTACAGTTTCGAATGTAAACCCGGTCGGCCTCCTTAATGGGGTTGTTTTTCCCTTTTTTTATATCTTATCTGTTATATAATATGGTAATAAATTGGAAGATGGAGGGCACCATTTTCCAATTAATCATACTCTATAGTCTTTTTTGCGAGACAAGATTGACATCCAATCAAAATAAATCATACAAGTGTTTTTATTGGAAGTTTATATTTTTTTTTTCCTAAATGACGAAAAATTTAATATAAACAGAAAACTAGCAAATCGTTTACTTTCTGATTCAATTTTCACAATTTCCAAAGCTCGAAATCTAATTACGAATAAACGCTATAAATAATTTAATAAATTTTCTCAAATTGGTTACAAGTCGCGTTTTCACCGGCTTGTTTGCAACTTTTCCATTTTATATATTTTTTCAGTTGCACTTAAAAAAGTTTTTCATTGAAAATGTTGTTGTTAACGGTTAAGTTTGACGGAATAGAGGATAGTGGTAATCCTACATATATATATTTCTTGCTGGTTTTCTTTTATTTTCGACTGAATCGATAAAAGACAAAAGTTCTTAAAAGATATCCAACATCAAGAGATGATGCTTTTTCGCTGCAATGTAATTATTTGGTGTATGTGTAAATGCAAACAAATTTGCTCCATATATGAAATTAATTCATATTATGGACTGATGAGCAAAAAATGTTGTGAAATTTGAATATGACATAGTAATTTATACTAATTAGATGGAATATATGAAGGCATCACTTTAAACACAAGCTGTCATTTCTATTCCTGGTAAATGGTTTAACCATGTGATTTATGTACCAGTTTTAATGACTGCTAAATTTCACTTTAGGTAAACTCGTACTCTACTTAATGTAATTTGAAAAAAAATATGCATGCATTCTACTAAGTTGTTTTTATATTCTCTAATTCTAAAAGCTTTCATTAAAAAAAAACTACAAACATTTTTATTCCATCTGACATTTTCTTTTAAACATATTCAACGTATGCAAACTAAACTATTTTTAAAAATCAGTTAAACGAAATTTAAATGGCCGTAACTTTTCAATCAGTAGTACAATTTTAATGAAATTTTGCTATAAAATACTCCAATCGTTTCTATATAAATCGCTGGCACTTTTTTCGAACCTAGCTTACTAAAAATCAAAAATATAGGACAAGTTTCTAAATTATTAGAGATTTTTAAATAAATACGACACACAATATTGATTTTGAAACATTAATAAGCTTTCAATTCCATTCAAAAAGCTTTGCAAGTACCCTTTCTTCTTTCATACTTTTATTGTTAAATTTGCACCGTGAAAATACAAATTAATATAAACATTTTACTTTGAAACTCAAAAGAGAACAAGAAAATACACAATATTCATATGTTTACGAGCAGTATGCATAAGGTATTCTTGTAATACATTATTTTAAACTGAAAACATGAATTAAAATATTTACCCTTATGTTTTGCCTGGTTTTATTTATTATGTGGAATGGTTCCAGAGAGTATAAAATCTGTGTTTAGGTACATACAATTTCATTTTGTTGTACATTCTTTAGTATGAAGAAATTTTAAGTGAAATTATATTAAACCATAAAGGAAATTGTTTACGAATTTTTGTTTTTAAGCATTTGTATTTTGCACACATAGGGATGGATTCAAACGATTTTAAATTATTGAAATAGAAGCACAAAGTTTTTGTCTACCACACATTTTAATTTGTACGAGCTTTATTTTTCTATATTTATTTAATTTTAATTAAAAATCACCCCTTTTCTTTCGTTTTTGTTAAAATGTCACCGTTGGTACAATTTGATTCTGTATACAAGTTATATTGAAAAGTTGTGTATGTAATTTTCTTTGGATCGTAAATAAACACGCGGGTAAATGTGTACACATCGTGTCTGTTCTTCTTTTTATAAAAAAAGCCATAACATGTGACAAATCAATTTAATTTTCGAAGAATTTTATTTCAGGAACTGTCAACAAAACATACACTTTATTTTACATTTCTTCACCGCCTTTCCGCCTTAACTTTTACGTGGAAATTGGAAAAATCAAATTTATATTATATTGCGGTGTTTCTATATTAAAATTTTCTAATTAAATATCAAATCTCATTGCTGTTGTTTATTTAAAATCAATAAAATGTATTTGTTAGCTCCATCATTCAAACAGTATTGTATTATCAATGGATTTGACTAGATTTTCATATATTTACGGAAAATGGGGTCACAGACAGCTTTTTACTATTATTTGACTTTTCTAATATGTAATATATTACACTTTTTAGATCCACCCTTTGTTTTAAAAACGAAAAAGTAATATCTTATATTGTGCTTTTTTTGCTTTAAATATTCGTATTACCCCTAACATGTAAGTAAAATCGCTTTTTTATATTCATTGACTTTGGAAGTAGTTTTCTAAAATAAAAATTCAAATATATACGATTACCCTGTTTACTTGTTGATTTTTACACGATCACCCCCAGAATCCACCACCACACAGTTTTCCCCAACATTTATTGAATGTATTATCTTGGTTGGTTTTTTATTTTTTTCTGCTTTTTCCTATGTTTTTGTATTATGAATAAGGCTATTTGCGATACATGTATGTAGTACTATGTAGGTGGTTGAGATATTCGAACGTCGCGCAAAATGGGGGCTGCGTCAGTTTAACGAAACCACCCCCACACTCAGGCAACGAGAGAAGAGAGTAGATCAGTCTCGTTCCAGTGGTGATTCTGTATGAACGTGCACTTTTTCCCTCAATTTGAGATAATTTAAGGTCGCGTTTTAAGTTTTATGAGAAGTCATTAAAAAATTTTTAAAAAATTGTGTTGGGGTTTGGACGCCATTTCATAATAATTTTAATTTGTAGTAGAATATTGAATTGCAAATGTAGTTTTAGTGATTAGGGGTAGTTTTGTTGTTGGTGTGTTGTTATGGTAATAAGAATTTGTTGTTAGCAACTAATGGACCAAATACCAATTTATTAATATAAAACGATGAAAGCGTACAAGATCGCGCCAATTTTAATAAATTAATATAACACTGAACGAAATTTAATTAAATTCTCTGAATAATTCCATATTTTTAGAAAATTTATTTGTGAAATTATATCTGACCAGAGAAAATTAAAAAGAATTAAAATTTTAACTGTAAAAATACTTTAGGGAGAAAATATTTTACCTTTTGAGTATGTGTAGTTTATTGTATATTTTTCTTTCTTTTTGAATATTTTATATACACTTATTCACAACTTGCATTTGGTAGAAAAATTCTTATAATGGCATTTCCAAGCTAATTTGAATAGAAAATGAAGAAAATTCGCAAATGTTATATAGGGGATAAATTTAAGTGAATTTTATCATGAAAATGACAAACTGGAAAAATAGTAAATAAAACTTTTTTTATATTATTAGAAGGGAGGAACTTTTCTTTTAAAAACTTATCTCTTGTTGGATTGTTTGCTTTTCCGTTAGAATACTTTTTTTTGTATAAAATTATGTATAATTTTTTAAAATTAATTGCAGACTATATTAAAAGTTTTGTTTGATGAGAAAGCCAACAAGTGCCGTAATTTTGCAAGAAAAATTACCGAAATAAAAAAGAAAATAGAATTAACACTCTCATTCGATTTAACGCATTTGAAGGGTTATTGATTTTTTAAAACAATATTTCAAACAAACACTTATATTAAGATCGTAAATTAATTCCACTGAATTGATATTTTTTTCGGTCCCTAAAATTTCAAATTATAGGTATAATATATGTATATATAACAGTTATCTGTTTGCATATAAATTACTAAACCATTCGTATATAATGTTGACAGACTCGTGAAAATGTAATTTTTCCAAACATGAACACCAAAAAAACTGCATATATACGTGTATTTCGATTTTAATGTAAATACTTGAAATATGCATGAACCGTACATATATTTCAATATAAAACTATTTCTGAATGTAAATTTTTTTAAATGCCACCCCCAAAGAAACAATGCAAGATGTTATTATGTTTACCAACTATTATTAATGAGATTAATTAGTTTTGTTGGTGAAAAACCGTTCGCACCCTACAGATAATTAAAAAGTTTTAACTGGTCACAATTCATTCCAAAAATTAATTATTCATATCACATTTTACACTTCTATTGAAACTCATATAGAACGTGCTTTTGTGAAAGTAAAACCAAGTGGAAATGTTAAGGTACAGCACCCCTAATTGGAAAATTTATTCTTGTTTAAAAGAATGTTAATAATTATGTTTTCGTCAACAAATACAACAAAAATATGCACATCTTTTTGAAATGATTTTCTTTAGTTGTTGAGAAATAAATTGATTTTATTCATTTCCCGATTTCCGAAAAGGATAAATACGGTCATTTGTGTAATATCTTTTTGAAGATTTCTTTTGATATATCAAATGCGAAAATAGATATAAGCCGATTCATAAGCAAATAGCCAGTCATAATAATAATAATGAACAGTTTTTCTTGATGGCATCTAAAGCTGTCTTCACATTTTTCAACCAAAAATACACACTGTATGTGTGTGTGTGTTGCCATAGTAACCAAACATTCATTTCAATGTGAGAGAACATTTTGTGACAGAATCGTTTGTAATAATCACCCAGTTTCACAAAGAACACGCTTAAATATTTGATCTGTACCATCAGTTTGATATCAGTTGGGCGTTTGTCAACAATGATCCTATTACTTTTCGCTTTTTTCTTTTGTTGTACAAGTGTTTTTTACGATTATATACACTCTCTAATAACATATACACAATAATAAAGAGATATGAAAGGTCGAAGTTTTTTGATAACTTTTTTCTCTCCACTTTTATATTGACAATAATTTATAATGAACTTGAAATTGTATATTAAAAAAATTCTACTTTTAATACTTTGGACATTTAAGGTTGCATTTCATATATTGTTGGACTTGGATGTATAAATAATGAAAAGAATGACATTTATATATATGATGTCTCATATTTGTCTTGTTCTGTAGAAAACATATAAAGATTCAACTTTTTTAATATAAATTTTCCAAACATGTATTGTAAGTTTGTGTTTACCCTTCAGAAACTTAATTTCCTTCTATATTTGTTGGAAAATAAAATGATTATAATATTATTTTAATATCATGATATAATTTTATGTTCAATTTTAAAACAGTTTTTGTGAAAACGATATATTATTTTCATAAACGTAAATATTTTCATATGAAATTCAGTTCATACTGTTCATAAAATAAAGTTGTCTTTATAATCTTTTATTATTATTGTTTGTAATAAAGTGAAATGATATGAGGAAAATTTCTAGCACATGTTGGTTTATTTTTTAATAAAAAGTCTTAGAAGCTGCAATTAGTTGCAAAACAAACAAAGTTTCTTCAACTTACGAGAGTAATTATTACTTTGATATTTAGTTATTAAGTATAAAGCTCATATTCTATATAATTTTATGGCAAATAGAATGCCAAACGTTTATTCACATGTTTAAATTTTGAAAATATTCGACTTTTGATTTGTTTTTGAGACTTTATCTTATTAAAACTTGTAAATAAAAATGAAAAAATATGTGCGAAAGTTTATAGTTGATTAAAACAAAGTCAGAAACAGAGGATTTTTATTTGTTTTACTATTTGTACAATAAATCTTGATCTTAAACATAATTTCATATGAAAATGTAATTTAGTTTATCTTTGTCATTATCTAAACTTAACTTTTCTTTAAACTTGTTCAAGTTATAACTGTTAAGAAAATCTTTTATGCAAATTTGCTTTTGTTTTCATCAAAATATGTTGTAACACTGAATTTCAATGTATGTTTTAAGTGCATTTTACAGCAAAAACTTCAAATAACACAAAATTTAGGAAAACTGTTATATTACAGATGAATAGTTTAAAATAAATACCTGTAATTGTATAATTTGAATATTTAATGTAAGTTTTCGTATTTAATTTTGCCACAATATACCCTCTTAATTACATCTACTTCTTGTTTATTTTACCAATTAGTTAACGAGCTGTAATTTTACGCAAGTTGACTTTTTTTTGAAGAATTATTACTAGCATTTATAATTCGAGTGTCTGAACCCCAAAAAGTGCAAGAAATAAACAAAAAACACCGAAATTAAAAAAACTAACGAGTGGTGATGGTGTCATTTGTTGACAACAGGATTGATCAGACTTTGTGATGCGCCTTCTTACGTGGAATTCACTCATCATGTTCGATATTGTCTTCATTTTCTTTTTATTTTTGGTGGGTGTCACTTGTTTAGTGTATTACCTACCAGGTAGAAGACCGGAACCGGAAGACAGACCATTACAATGTTATGTAACTGTTACATCGGCCGATCTGCAAGGATCACCTGTTGACCACGTTTAGAGAATGGCCTGTACGTATACCCAAAAAATATTCATAAAATGTTGTTCTTATTATATTTCTACTCATTTATTTTCTTTTCACTTGGTTAAAGAAATTCTTGTTGGAAAATAAACATTTATCATATAAATAAATATAATAGAAAAGGAAATTAATTGAAATTTTCGCTATATAGAGTTAATTTAAAATAAACATCAAGTTTTAATTCATATAAATCGTAACAAAACAATCTTATTCGCATTGAAAATCAATAGAATAATATCCTTTGTCTCCAGTAATAATCAACAAAATATAATAACTTTATTATTTGTTGAACGAAAGCATATATGCTATAGTTTAATCGGGCGTAAACTGAAGTAAGATTTGAAAATCCTGAAACGAATGCTGAAATTGCAATCTTTTATACAGTCTGCAAATTTTTTTCTGCTTTAATTAGCATTTAGCGTATCAATTTTTCTTCAATTTCCAAATGAACTCCATTAAAATTATTAAACTGACTTTTGTAATTAACCTTTATTGTATAGTCGATTGTCTAATTAACAGTTCAGAAATTTATAAAAGGACAAGATAATCGAATTTGCCATTCGAGACTTCATTATCAGTGTCCCTTTATTGTGAACAAGGGCAATTGTTATAATTGACATTGTAATAAATACTAAACATGTTTAAAAAGTTAATTAACCAGGATTTAAATAAAAAAATCAATACAAATCTAACTGGTTCTAAGGTGATTTAAGAGCAACACAAGATTTATTTACTGAATATGAAAGAGGAAAACCAGTTGATAAAATGTTGGTGGATGGAAAGCATCAATTTCAGTCTTGAAACATTGTGAATTGATTGTGACGAATTTTCTACCCTTAAAGTCGACTTTAATTTCAATTCAAGTCGTATAAAGTTAAATAAAAAATTACATAAACATTGGATTTATTCTGTTTAACTATATATATCTGAGGAACGTGATTTTCTTTCAACCCTCTGGAGTATGTAGAGGAAATTTTCGTTTGTAAGATCATTTTTCACCCCGTACCAGCCATGGTAGAGGTAAAAGGTAGAACGATAAAAGCGAATTTTTTCACAAATATATATATGAGTGACACTTTTCGGTTTTAAACATGCTCTATACGGTTTTCACACACAAAAAAAAACACAGAAAAAGAAAAAGAGCAAGTTATTCAAAGGCGGTTTTCTTTACGACACAGTTTCCTCCATTATTCTGATAAACTATTATTGTATATACTATTTTATGTACTGCATTATGACAGTTTATCTTCTAAATGCTTTGTAAATGTTTGGTCAACTTTATAAACATTCAAATGAAGCCAAGCTAGACTTTTACTATTTAGTGCCTAGTGCAACTGACGTCTGAATTTACCCGAAAATTATTTATGAACGTTTTAGAATAGTATAACGAATTTTGACCTCGCATTATACACGGGGTGTGCGTTAAACTGAATTAAAAGGGGTTTATTTGAATGGAGTTCAAAGTTATAAGAACACAGTTTTTCTTTTGCTAATCATTGAACGTGAAACACCCTGTACGTATCGACTTTTTATAAGATTATTTCGTATAATCTGCACGTCTAGTGTGTGGAAAATCAATTATTGTTTCAGCTGCTCTTTATTATATTATTAGATTGGCATAGAAAGTCAATAAAGGCATCGTCAAGACCAAGGGGTTAAAAATTTTGCGCGCACCACCATTTAAATCATCAAATCGCATTTAATGAATTCCATTTTCGGCATTACGATGGATACATTCATCGACAAGAATGTCAATATATTGATGGCAACAGATATTGGAGAAATTCCTTCATTTTCATAGTGTAATAACTTTGTGATTGCCTTTCCACCCAAAAACCTTTCTCGCTCTCACTCTGTCGACTGCGATTTAATGGAATCTGATACTGAAATCTATTTTTTCAGCATCACTTTAATTAGTTGCAAGTGTTTTCAACTGTATTGTTGAACCGTTAAGAAACTCAAAACAATCAACCTTTAAATGTATTACTTTTTTTGCGCGTTTGTTAGCAATAAATACATTTATTTATGTAAACGAACGGCAAGAAACAGGGGCCATAAAGCAAATTCCAGCACAATTAATTATACTCTCGGATTATTCTGGAAAACTCCTGGCGAACAGTTGGCAGAAGATATAAATTCCATATAAATTATTGGTATATTCCAACAAAAATAAATGATTACAAAGAAAATGAGGAAATAATATGATTTTTATTTACATTCTATGAAGCAAGTGGCGCGTTTTCTTTTTTGATGGTAATAATAATATAACGCTTCAATAAGGGGATGAAAGTTTGAATAAAACTAGTGAACATTAGAAGCAAGAGGGAATAATTACTGGGTTTGGATTTGTATGCGGCATATAAAACGAAAACTGGACGTAATGGAGTAAAAAGCTGTTGCAAACGTCACTAACCGAACTGCACGATTAAGATTAATGATAGAGTTAAAATGGAAAAAGATTTAGCAATTAAGAGGGGTGGTGTTGTACAGGTGGCTTGTTTATGGCTAGGCACTTTTAATTGATAGATTTTTACGTACACTCGTAATAAAGTCAAAGTTCATACAATATTTATTACTAGTTTTTCAAAAGCGAAGTTTTCAACTGAAGAACTTTTAAGACAATTAACTTTACGAATAATTATGAACTTCAACAACAAAGAATTGTGTTGGAAACCATTTAATAAAAAAAACGTTAAATATTGTTATTGCTTTCACCTTTTGTGAGAATTGAACATCTCAAATTACTTTATAGCCACTTGGAAACACTTGACAATATCAAATTGCCAAACTTAACCCCTGTACACGATGTGCCAGGGACAGTATTTTGTCAGAAACACCACCAAAATACACATTTATATATATATCTTGGCAAAACAGGTGACAGGGTTAAATATACAACATTTATCTCTTATTTCATCGCTCTCAACATTTATTAGACAACAAACGAATACGAATTTTAAGCCCAGCAAAAAATAAATCAACCAAATAAATTTCAATTACAAGTTCAGTTTAACAGTTAATTTATCGTAATTGCTAACAAATTGTTTTTGTTCCAGCATGTCTCGGTCGATTAAAACGAACCGCATCCATGGTGGACCAAGTTTGGGTGATCTCTTGACATCACGTCCCACGGGCCTGATAGAGCCCGAATCATGGGCAATATTGTGTCAAGCTGTACAGGCGTTACAGGATCTCTTTTTGTCTGGTAAGACGGAATAATATTTCCCTAACATGTTATTATATTACTAGTACGTGTTTTCCTATTGATAACTGTTTAAAATTCAACACAAACCAAAGTTTATATGCAAAGAGCACTGCTTCAAGCTTAAATATGTGACCTGAAAGCATGTTTCTTTGGAATATTTTCCATATTTTTGTTAAAAACTCCAAAAAATGTTATATAGACCAAGTTCGTTAATGATTGAACGGATAATTTGCGGTTAGACATAAAATGGAATGTAATAAAGGAATTTATTCATCGTAACAGAAAGTTTGTTCGTAGGCTTGAAAGCCATTAAGTTGGTATAATTTTGCATCTTTATTCGCATTGTTATTTCTTAATGTGGAGGTAAATTTCAAAAACGAATTACGATGCGATTTAGTAATGAAGTTGAAAAGCTGAGGGTTTTTCTCTGTCTGGTATTTGGCCAGTCCATTGGGTGAAATAAAGCGGTTATCCACAGTTTTTGGGGGAAAAAAAGAAACTGAGAAAATATTGCCAAATTCTTGGATGGCAGTTTGCCAACCGTAACACCTCCACAGTCAGACCAGAAATATTTATTATGGCTGGAAGCTTATAACCAGCAACAACTGGCCAAAAGTTTTACAATACAAAATAACTGTGAGGTCATTATGTATTGGAGCCGTCATCACTCTGTTACAGAACTAATGTCAGGGCCAAAAATGATTAATGATAATAACGAAAAACGTTGACATTGTAATTAAAATTGCTTTTTACCATTTTGTAATACAAATCTTTACTCTTTTGTCTACATTACATTTGCATAATAATATTTTCGTGGAAAATAATTTGATTTAAGCTCATACATTTCCACCATCAATATAATTTTTACAATAAACATAAAAGAAGGCAGAAGACACAAAATCACTTTCAGATCTTTTATGTTTGGTCTTTGTTTCATTGCTTTTATCTTTCAATTTTGTATAAGTTTTTTATTTGAACAATGGAGGAGTTTTTGGTAATAGACAAGAAAGGGTAAAAGAAAAACCACTTGGCTTCAATTCACTTTTGATATTTACATTACAATCATCATTTATCTTTTGCCGTTTGTTTTATTCCGGTTTCGATGCATTTCTTTCATTCAATTTTATACATATACTTTGTATATTGAAAGCACGATCACCACCCCCCTCTCACCGACAACCTGACTAATTGGTGTTGTTATTCTAACAGAGGGTGATGTTTAGTGTTCCGTGTTATACCGATAATAACATCAATTATGGTTTGTTCGCGAATATTCAGGAATTAAATGAGCGGAATTTTCAGTGATATTTTTAATTAGTGTAAGGTAGCGTGGCCGAGCGGTCTAAGGCGCTGGTTTAAGGCACCAGTCTCTTCGGAGGCGTGGGTTCGAATCCCACCGCTGCCAAAAATCTGTTTTCTTGCATTGTTTTGTTAATTTTTGATTACAGAAATGAATTTAGTCACTTGTTGTCGCGGTTCTCACATCCGCTTAATATGCGAAAGGTCTGCAAGCGGAAATACACATTCTTTTCAACTTTTCGGACCGTTTCTGACTTTTGAGTTATTCAGTCCAACGACTACCATCTGTTGCGGTGGTTGAAATATGATAGGGTGAAAATTAAACATTAAAACAGTTGGTGATATATGCATTTAATTCGTTAAACAAGTGCCAACAGTAAAACAATTGTCTCTACATTGTTCATCATCAAAAATTAATCATATTAATTTCAACATAATGTATTTTAAGGGTAAGTTGTAATAAATCTGGCTAGTAATTGTTGTTATTAAATTTTGTCGACCTAAAAGTGCACTCAAGGATAATGCACGTCTAAACATTACAGTATATATGTACTTTTCCAACAAAATAATAATTTAAATCGAGCCATTTGTGTGAAAATTAATGGTTTTCTAGATATACCCCGTTGGGATATTAGTATATATATAGGGAAAAATCATAAGGGTGGAATTTATTCATTTTATCATAGTTATAAAAAACGCGAACGGGAAATTGTGTAACGTTTTTTTATGTTGTTGTTGTTGTTTGCATACAAACTCAAAGTGAAATTTCGTCCGTTTTGTTTGAAACTGATTTAATTGAAATATTTGAAACGTTGATTTTAATTTTAATTGTATGGATTTAGTAGTATTGCATAATAAGTGGATCATATATATTGGATCCTACGTTTCAAAATGGAATTTATGTTTGTAATGTGTAAATTGAGGATCATCACTTATTTGTCTCTCTACAAGTGACAAATGAGTGTGTAGTAAAAGACGTAAAAGTGTATGAAGTAGATTCATCTTCCACTCCACTAACACCACCCCGTGTCATTAAGAAATAAGGGCAAAAGCAGATAATCTCCAAGGACGAAACAACAAAGAACCGAAGAGGACTTATTTGTACAAATGTGTGACGTAAATGATGATTTAATAAACTGAATTATTATTAGATTTTCACAATATAACACGATATTTTCGTATCAATTATTAAATGTTTTTTTTTCTGTTCATAAATTCGATGGAAAATAAATGGGGAAAACGAACAAAAGCTTGATTATTTTTCGTCCTTAAAAAGAAAACTTTATTCAATAGTAAACCACACGTTTTGGATCTTTTATATGTTTAAAGATTGAAAAGCTCCACTGAAAAATATCCCAAGTTATTGTTAAAAGGCGTAAATTTCTTTCTCCCCAGTCGGTTTTCATAAAGTTAAATTTATATATTTTTTATTTCAAGTGCACTCCTCAACATTCTTAAAGCACTTAATAAGTTTAAGGCTTTTTTATATATATTTTGTGTCTTTTTCATATGCAAAATACTTATTATTGTGGCCGTTGTTATCGTTTACAATCAACCTGTTTTATATTTTAAAATGTCTTTGTAGAAAATTCGTTAGAAATTTGTTTCTAAGCAACTTTAATCGATAATAAATGAGCTACAGAAATATCAGTTATTGTCGATATGAAAAAATTCTTCTCTTCGCTAGATTCAATATCATAGTGCATAAAATTCATAAAATGTTACCTATATTATGTTTGCATTTCATGTCTTTTGAATTGGTACATTAATAAAACATGTTGGAAATGTTAGAAGTTAATTTGTTTGAAAAGGAATTTTGAAGCATTTTTGAATTTAAATTAGAAACTTTTTTCTAAAAACCGACATTTTATTCTACATTTTATAAAATTTCATTCATTTGATATAAAAGTCGCAAAATCTGAACACCCTATGTATAAAGTCGTTCTTTTTATCCATTTTTCTAAATGTGAATTATATGTCGTGTAAGAATTTTTCGATTGCTTGTTAGATGGTTGTAAATTGTACAGTTGAACTATAAAAGGCAGTTTACCATTTTTTTATGAGCTCGCTATTAAATTGTTCTATTTTATATTGATGTGTTTATTACTGCAATTTAGTTCCATTGTCATTGTAAATATTTCTTAGCTACAATTGAAATAAATGTTGGATAAAAATAAAATACGTTCAAAAGTTCAGTATTGTTATATAGATCAGAATCTTTTTGTAGGATTTACAAAATTGAAACAAATTGTCTGGATTTTTTTGAAGAAAATAAGCTTTAACGTATTATTTACAACCTGTTTCAAAATATAATTACCGCATTATTAAGATAAAAACTGATGATTAATTAAGTTTGCCCTACATTTTAAATTTACTACAAAACATTGTATGTACTTAGTTTATTTATGTGTTATTATTTGTATGTAATTTAAATAAAATCGATTCAACGTAAATTTAGTCGTTTATTTTAACACCTTTTAACTATAGCTCTTTATTAATTAAAGTTTTCTTGCATAAATTCTTTCACATACTAGTTAATTTAATTATAAAACTGTTTTGTTTCATAAAAGAAATTTTTGATTCTCAAAAGCTGAAAATTCTTAGAATCCAAAATCTAGTCAATATTTTTGACTAATTTACATGTAATCTTGTTATTTTGATAAAATACTGTTAAAAGATATTTCTGAAAATTTTCAGCATGCCATTTTCAGCATACTTTTACAATGTTACAGACGGTGCTTCCGGCGATTCGTGCATACCTTTAGTGACTCCATCCACATTACTGCTATCTAGTCGAGGTAGAGTAAAACTATGTCAAAATAATGGTGCGTTTGGATGTGGTCCACCAGCACATTTGGCCGGCTATTTGGCACCCGAATACAGACACCATCGCCATTTCAGCGACACCGACGTTGAAAAGGTGCACAAACACAATTTAAGAAAACTGTGTCTTGTCAAGTTGATTTTATTTCAAAATTCAATAAACCTATCTTGACTGTATGATAAAATCCTTTGATAATATAGGAACTGTAAGTGAATTGAGAAGAAAACGCGACTAATAGACTGTCCGATGATTCGTTTTGGTTATATCAGCTTGAGGGAATTTATTTCAATTGAAAATTGTGTCCCAAAAGTCCTCGTCAAACTGGCTGATTATCACACACACACACACATTTTTCCCACTTGTACTTACATTATAGGTTACTCACGTTACGAATTTCCCATCTGAGTTACGTGCGTTTCGGAAATTGTTTCGTGACTCTCTTTGCAATAAAAATATACAACATATATATTCAAGTGTCTTGTTATTTTTAAAATTGCCAATGGCTTTAGCAAATTTCTTTTCCGTTTTGGAATAACTGAACATTAATTCAGACAACTTTACATCCATTTTACTAATTAAATTGTATACATTATCTTTTTGTTCATTAATCTTCTAGCTATTGCAAATGGGTTGAATAAATGTTTCATAAAACTGTATATTTATAATAACTAAGAAACTTTATAATATTGTATTTCAAAATTTTAAGCTGTAACCAAATATTCTGCGAGCGTAGGTTGTGTGTGTGTGTGTAAATTAATCAAAGAATATTGATTAAATTTAAATACTCGACTAATTATAAATGTTTTAAAAGGATTTTATATATACTGAATATAATACATTTTGGTGTACTTGTAATTAACCGTGTTTTTGATGAATAGATGTGGATTTATTCATTGGGGGAGACATTGAAGAGAGCAACACTGACAAGTCATGCAGCTACATCACGTCTAAGTAGTGAATTGTGTCAAGTTTTAACTGATATGACGAAGACTCAAGCATCTTCGAGGGCTTCTTTGATGCACCTACTCGATGTAAGTTGTTTTTTTTTTATATCCGAAGAACAATGGATATATTAGTTGAAAATTTTTTTAAAAAATGATATGCTCCATTATGATAAAAACTGGAAGTTTATAATACAAGTTGTATTTTTCCTAATGTTCGCATAGAGACTACAAAATGTATGTTTTATTCCACCATTGTGCCTCTCTCTTAGTTTTTCCATTCTGCCATTTCAAACTTGTTGCTAGAGATAAGGAATGTCTGCCTTCCTTAAACAATAAGGAAAAACACAAGGCGTATTTTGCTTTTATCCATTTTAACGTGTTATCAAAGTGTCTCAGTTGTTGCATCCGTTTTTATTACATTTTAAATAATATTTTTTTATTCACCTACATACATGTTACTTCGATATTACGTTATACAAACTATAAGGAATTCAATTTTATGGAAATTAGTTTTCTTTACATGTAAATATTAGACATGTTCCACGGGAACAAAAATATAGTAAAAACTGTTATTAATTGTAATTATTTTCTGAAAAAACTTGTAATTTGAATGGAACACAAGCATGATGAGCTTAAAAAACTTAAAAAAGTAACAAAATCTGTTTTATTCCAAAATAGAATTAAACTTCAGTACACTGAAATTTCGAAACAACTGAATCTTCGAAAATGTTTCGAATTTAAGAAAAACTCCGTTTCGTACAATTAAAATGGAATAAATGTTACTCTAATTTGAATTATTATTAAAATTCAAATTGAACAAAAATATTCCAGCTTTAAAACTCTATAGAGTTCATTTCTAAATAAAAGAAAGAAAACTGTTCTATTTTTCAAAATCAATATCAAAACATTATTTAAGCAAAAAATAAAAACTCTTCTATATAAAAAAAGCACAAATTTAATTAATTTTAATAAAAAAACTGTTCAACTTTGAATAATCATTAAATCAAATAAAATCTCTCTAATTTAGCTATTTTCTACTGAAAAAAGGCTTTATAAAAGCTGGGGTTAAAGGTTAAAAGGCAAGTTCTCGTATTATCTGAGTTGTTGCATCTGTTTTTTATTACACTTTTAAATAATATTTGTATATTATGCAAGTACACAATTTTTATATTATAAATTTATAAATATATCTAGAAAAATGTTGAAAATTTCAATATCCGTTCAACAACAGCAAACATGTAAATTGATATTCTGCAATTTTGTTGTTTTTGGAAAGATGATAAACTTTGTTGATGTGCGGTTTATGTTAGAAGTTCAGTTATAAACCTGTAATCAGGTTTAGTAAGTGGTTTGTTGGTCATGTTAAATATTGACGTTTATATAAAGAAGTTTCACACTTAATCCTGTAGCTTATCACAAACTTATTGGTATAAAAGTTTCTGATAGATAAATGACGATGTTTTATAACGAGCTTTAAATATTGCTTTTTAAATATTTCAAAATTTCATAGCATTAAATTTGAAAAATGTTCGTAGTACCCATATATATTCTGTTTAAAACAAATACCATTGCATTGTATTTGAGAAATAAAGTGGAGTAGTGAAGTAACTGAATGAAGTTGTGGATTAAACAAAAAAAATCAAAAGAGAACACAACAGATACAGACTTCATAATATGAACATACAATACACATACTGTAAATTTATGCATGTAAAAAAGGCCCTTTCTCTGTATTGTTGTTACAATCTGTGCCAAAGCGTCCTTTGGCCATAATAATAACCATTCAACCAATATAACCATTGTTTTATTTGTTGTTTTACTTTTGCTAACCCCGTGTAACATTTGCAAAGCTATAGATTTTATAAATTCTACGTAAATATTTACGATAAATCATTTATATTTTGTAGCGGAGCATGTCAAAATTTCCTGTTTTCACAGTACATTCCAATTGGCACATGAAAATGTGATTAATCAATTTTCAAATACTTTTGCAATAGTTCGAATATGTTTTCTCGGAAAAGCGGCATATTTACTTGACAGGTGCAATTAAAATAATTAAATGAAGTAATGTTATTGTTACACAGCTAACGTTTATTTAATTTCCGTATAATATGCGGAAGTATATGTATATGGGCTTTGCTATACTTAAACCCATTCATTTATTCTAATGATTGCACAAAAATTGGCCAAAATTAAAGACCGTTTTCAGTTAAAACTAGATTTTCACCATTTAAAAAACTGATGGAAAAGTTAGTCGGATTTCAGAAGACGTTTTTATATCCAACAAACAAATCCTGTATACATGTTGGCATACTGTTGAGCTAGATTTTTAAATGAAAAAATTGTTTTACGGAAAACACATTAACAGAAATATACTAAAAGTAATTCAATTTTCAGTTGTTACACAAAAGTAGTATATGTTTTAATGCTACAACCTACAACAATGGAAATAAGTTAATAAAATCAGTTCTGGAACAAACACAAAATGGAAACTGTTACAATTTAATTTATAAATACAGGAAAAACCTAATCTAAATTAAATATAACAAATATAAGAATCTAGAGTTTTTAATTTCTAAAAAAAAATTTGTTTTGATAATTATGTTAGAAACTATTGCAATTTAAATTGTCTTAACAATAACTTTAAAACTTTTTCAGTTAATAACTTTTTTTTTACGTAAAACCAGACAAAACTGTTCTGTTATTAATTTCTATTCTATTCTAAATTTCTAAAAAAATTTGTTTTGATAATTATGTTAGAAACAATTGCAATTTAAATTCTCTTAACAATAGGTAAGTTTAAAACTTTTTCAGTTAATAACTTTATTTTTTAAACAAGACAAAACTGTTCTGTTATTAATTGAATAAATATATGTATTTTTTATTTGTTTGTGGTTTATTTATCGAGGTCGTCATAAATCTGCTCTAATTTAAACTTTAAATTATCAATCTATAAAAAAAACTTGATCTGTTTAAAGCACCATAAACTATTCACGGTTAAGTTTTACGATGCAATTTAGTTTAATGTTAGTACACCCTGTATTCGTTTATAAAATCGTCAATTATTTGAAAAGGATAAAAAGAAACTGAATTATAAAAGAACGAAATGTTCTCACTTAGTTAAAATTAAAGTTGCGAAGGACAGTTTCTATATAAAGAGAGTGAATTTGCAGCGACGTATCTTTATTACAACTAAATTTAAGTGGTGTTGTAACAAAGGTCGAACAAAGTAAATTAGTTAGAAGAGTGGATCTTTAACCACATAAAAGAGAGGCTTTTTACATGTTATATACCCTGAACATAACAACAAACCTTTAGATGTGCATTTTTACCATATAAAATCAACTATAATTGAATAAAAAGTTTATAAAGTTATATTATAGTTCACGATGTATAACAGAGTTAAATCACAAAATAGATGTACGTGAGTGCACGTTTGATTTATAGGTTCTATCTAATCCCTAATGGTGTGTGTCCTGCCTTATCGCAGTTTGTGGTGGCAAACATACCACCCCCCAACGTCCTTTTATATTATACATCACACACACAAAACCGTATAACCAACACCTGGTCGCTTTCCTCATGCGAAATTCTCGCACAATTATGCTAAGTTTGTTCAATGCATAAATTACATTTACCAAATTGTCCAGCTTTAATTATAGACATCCCATTCTCCAGATGGATGTTGGCCAATTAATCGATCATTAAGGGATTCTGACCTTTGTCCAGACATTTTACATACATTTCCAGTATAAGCTTGATTGAAAATGTTTTATTTATACGTATATGTACTTGTATAAAATACTCTCTTACTAAGTAATATACAAGAAGTACTTTATAAAGTATAAGAAGATTTTCTCAACTTTTTAATAAATGCAAAATGTTAAGTCTCCCTTCATCTAAAATTTATAGGAAAATATAAAAAATCTTTTATATATAATAAATGTTTTTTTTTTTATTTAAAGGTAATATCTAACTATTGCACAAGAAAACAACAAAATCGTCCATTTTCACATATTGTAATGGATCTTTATCAGGAAGCTATGGCTGCAGTTGAATTAGCTCTTGATACACCCTGGGGCCCACCTGCAATGCCTGAATTGAAACCACGTACAAAAAACAGGTAGTTAAACCAATTGTAAAATCTATACTATTGTAAACATTCAATTGTGATTTTTTATTATATCATGATCACATTCATTTAACCAGTTAAATAATCATAAATTTACATAAAATGTAAACAAAATATTTTTCAATTATGTTTTGCAACATCATCAGCACGATTGTTGTATCCTTAATCTGGTATTAGTTTTTTATTTTTGTTAAACGTAAAATTTTATTCTGTTATAACAATAGATAATTGAATGTAATTAAATAAAATTACCAACAATTAATATTTAAAGGAAACAATAGATTAAATGTTTCAACGTAATAAATAACAAACATTGTATAATTTTCATTATTATTTATCATATAGATTATATTTTTGTTTCAATTAAATAATAAATTTGTTTTTTTCGTGTGTTTTTGTTATATAGAAGTGGAGATTCGAATGTGGAATTACCACGAAGGTGGATGAGTTTAACACGTACATCAGAACAACAACAAAAATCGACTAAAGAAGCAAGCACCAGTATGGAAGATTTAACATTGAACAGTATAATATTAAAATCGAATATGCCAGGCAGTGTAGTGCGTCCAAAATCAATGTGTGTATCGGACATGAAGTACTTTAATCAGAACAATTCAAATGATTGTCACGTGCACGATATTCCGCCACCATTACCACCCCCAAATGAATTGAGAAATCGCCACCATCATCAACCCAATAACAATACAACAAACAATTTACAATATTTACATTGTGTAAGTGAAGAAGACAATTGTAAAGTTGATTCAAGTAAACCATCAACAACAAAACTAGTACGTAATTTAGTAGTCGATGACTGTCTTGAAATTAATACCAACAACAATAATACTAGAAGACTGAAAGTTAGACGAAATCCAGTTCAAAGAGCAGCTTCACGACTTTATCGGGCAGGCATTAATAATAATGAGGATGATTGTTATTTTGTTAGGGATTGTATTGGACCGGAATTTGTTGTAAGGGCATCATTACCCAATAAACAATTTGTTATGGCCGATTGTAAAGGGAATGCAAGAAAAACAATAACAGTAATTATGCTGAATGGACAAAAATTGGACATTGTGTGTAATCCAAGTGCCACAACAGCTGGACAACTGTTTGAAGTAAGTGGCCATTTTGTTAATTTGTGGAAAATTTCACGCCATTTTATAAATTTCAGTTAATAATACAAAAAGAACACATCGAGGAGAATTTTATGTTAGGTCTTTCTGCATTAATAGCCGGCGACTTTGTTTTTCTCCCTTCAGACACAAGAATTTCCAAAGCTTTTCCGACAGCTGAAATAAATTTAACGCTATTTATGCGTGTGCGTTTCTTTTTACCCAGTTTACGTGGTATACGAGGGACACAAGCACGTCATCTACTTTATTTGCAATTGCGTCGATCTATTTTAGAACACCAATTACCCTGTTCTTTTACACAACTAATTGAATTAAATGGCCTTGCATTACAAGCTGAATTTGGAGATTTTAATGAAAGAGTAAATTATTTTCTAAATATAATAACTATAAAATAAAACTGTGTTGGTCTTTTGTAGGAGCATGGCACTAGGGACTATTTTCTATTAGAACATTATGTGCCGGAAACAATGTCTTGTGTTGTTGACGATACGAAACGTTTGCGTCATGAATTAATTAAAAGTCATCAGTTAAAGTGTGGTTTAGAGTGCGATAAAGCTGAAGAAGATTTTATTAGAGGTGTACAAAAACTACCGCACTATGGTGGGCATTTTTATACGGCCACATGGATGTTGAAAGATAATAATCATAAAGATGTATGGTTGTATATTAGTGCACAAGGTATTAATTTGTATGATCGTACAAAAACGACAAGCAATTGTGGTCCACAATTGTATGAATCATTTGAATGGCGTAGCATACAAACATTATGCTACAGTAAACAATATTTATGTATTATTCCGCATATAAAAACTCATAATTCGAAATTGAAAAAGTACAAGCTACGAATGGACAATAAAAAGTAATATTTTCCGTTCCAATTTGTAAAGTTTCCACTTAACATGTTTTTTCAGGAGTTATTTTACGTTTCGATTAGCTTCGTTACATCATCAATTTTTCCTGCGTTTAAGAGCTGAATACACATCATTACAAAGTTTATCTCAACAATTTGGTATACCTTTAAAAGATATGAAAAACGAAACAAACTCCCTCTACAAACTGGAAGCCCTAACGAACGCGCAATACTTGGACCAAGCTACAGTAAATGCTGATAAAGAATTTGAAATTGAATTTAATAAGAGATCGAAAAGCGCTGGCAATTTAGAAAGCGATCACGCTATAGAGGAAAATCAAAATAAGGAAAATGAAAATCCCAGATTGGAGCCACAATTTTTAAATTCAGGCGATAAAAGGAGAGGAGTTAAAATGGGAACGAAAGTTTTCACTAACTTAGGCCCCAGAGTTAGTCGATCTATGGAAATGGTGAATGCAACAAATCAGGAATATTTGGAAGAATTGTCTTTACAGAGTGTTTCTTTACATTGTAGTTCCAATTCTTCTACAAATGAAATCTATATTTTAGGTAATTTTCCAATGTTTTCCTGTTTTTGAAAGTATTAATAGATTTTTTTCTAGATTCTACAATAAAGGCTAACACAAATCAGTTCTTGCCTGATTTTCAAGAAACTTTAAGTGAATCTCTTGTCAACAAACTAAACAACATGTCATTTACTGAAGAACGAATTCTGTCTACAGTGGTTGTAGAGCGCGATACCAAAGGTAGTTTAGGATTACAAATAACAGAAGGATCTGATGGTAATGTTTACATACAGTCGGTAATATTTGGCGGTCCCGCTCATCAAACTGGCAATATATTAAGTGGTGATCAAGTAATAGCTGTTGACGGACAAGCTTTGCTTGGCTTACGATACAATGAGGCATTAAATTTATTAAAAAATCGTGGACAAACAGTGGAATTTATTCTGTCCAGAATAAACGGAAAAAGCCAAACGAAAACCAGCCCAGTAGAAAAGCATTTAACTGAATCCTGTCGTGATTTGGCAAATTTACATAAATATTCTAGTACATCAGAAGTTGTACCATATCATAAACATATCCGTTATGAAATTGAACCAGAAAATACGAAAATGATGAATAAAACATTATCAAAATCCTGTTCGCAATTATTTCGTGGCAAAGATAAGGCTGTCGTTGTAGATATGATACAAAAAGAATACATACATGATACGAATAATGTGCATTCGTTGGATAGGAAATATTTGCTAAGTGAAATGATTAGAAAAAGCGAAAATAATCAAATTAATACAACTACTATACCGCCTATTGCACTACCTCGCAGTTTAGGATTGAGTAGAAAATGGAGAGGGCCAGTAAGATATCCAGTAACACCTATTAAAAAAGGAATAGTCTACAATGATACAGACAGTTACAACAATTCCGATGAAGATCAAGTCTTTATTTAAAAAGACGCCAGTTTTATTTTAATTAGAATTTAGTTTAAACATTGTTATAATTAATTTTATTATTATATTTTATTTACTCTGATTGTAAATGAATATATAAGAATGTGCTGTGGAAGGATTTGGTAGGGACCATTTCTGAATTTTCTTTTCATTTATCAATACACCCTTGTAATAAAATAGAAAATTTTCCAAAAGAAATTATGAAGAAACACCATCTCTCAGTTCATTTTGACTGTTATATGTATTCAATGTGATATTAGCGATAATACAATAAAACAATTGTATTGATTTTATGGTCACTTGAGTCGCAAAAAACTCCCTTAAGAAATATTTAAATTGAAAAACATTTTTGCTGACCAAAGCGAAACATTTCGATCGCATTTTAGAGCTTCCATAGTTATATGTCAAGTGCCAAATATTTGTTTAATGTGTAAATACATATATACTATATATATATTAATATATCTTCAAAATAATAATAATTACTAATGTCTTAAGGCTAAGATGTATAAAGTTTTTAAGTCAAATAAATTCGAAATCGACGTTAATTGTTTGTTTAAAAAATAATATCATAATACAATTTTAAACATCGATTTTAAGTTGGTTTGCTTGCATCTTTTGTATAATTTTAGCAGGAACGAAACATAAATGTATATGTTAAATAATTTTATAAATGTGCACTTGCAAAACTTAACAAAATAGTTTAATAAATGAGAAATTGTTAGATATGCTATTTATATTTAGTAGGGCCAAATGTACAACTGTGCCTAAACGTAATTTTTTAACAGTCTGACTAAATATTTGTAATATGCAGTATTAGTATAAAATAAAATCCAATTTTATGCCATTAACAGCATATTATTGGAAACAACATTTAAATTTAAGTATAACAATGTACTGACCATAATAATATATAGAATAAATAACTTATTGTTAATTGCAGTCTTATTTTTTAATTACTCCTTTATATGTATATTTTCTGATTATGATTTCATCAAAGTTGAATTTAACTGCTTGACTTGATTAAATTAACATTTGATGTTGTTTAAGTGGATGAAAAGTTATGGAACTCACCTAAATCTTTACTAGTGGGAGAATGTTAGCTCTACTAGGGTGGATGGGTTTAATTCCTAAGGGCGCCGTCGCTCTAAATAACCGCAACTAAGCATATATTAACGTTATTTATGTCTTTGTAACAAACATAAACAAAATTTAACATACAAATTAAACTTTTCCATTTTCCAACAAACAATACCAGCGATCATAATCTCTCGCATAAGACTTTCGAAATAATTAAATGTAAACAGATTCAATATAATATGTGTGAGGGGGTGTTTAATTAAACTTGTATATAAATAGAAAAAATTACTTTTCAAAGAAATAGTAATAACAATAACTGTTATTGTTGAATAAAGTGGAAAATATTTGCCAGACCCTGGCGGCGCCGTTGTATCGACCGGGAATGTATCAGGAAACCGGGAATTTCGTCATAGTCCAACAGTAACACCGACTAAACAACGGGAAAATGTATAAATTGTTGAAAAAATCTGGCCATTTCAATTTTCTATAACACATTAAAACGTACAATACGTTTTTGATGTCAACAAGATTTATATTTATCTGTTTTACAAGTTTAATATTTATTATAAGAGTTTTTTTGCCAGAAAATTTTTCTAAAAATATGATTAACATCAAATTTCTATTTAAAACATAAATGTTATGTAAAATAATCTACAGTACATTAAAGTACTCGTATTTTTTACGTTGAAAATTACAAGATGAAATAGATCCTTCCTGCAGAAATTCGTTTATCTCTGGGCAAAGTTAATGCACACTGAATTATAGTAAAAAAGGAGAATAATTTCATGATTACAGTATAAAGTTCTACTTTAAGTCAAATATCAAATTGTTTCATAAAGGATTATTGATTGATGCTCTCAATGCATAAGAAAAAAAAGAAGAAAATTTATTAAACTTAAATTTTACACAGTTATATACTCTCTGACATTTTCAATAGAATTTCGATCAATTTTATTCAGCCGTTGAAGATGTAAATTCTCGAGTATTCCATTGGGAATACATAATAAAAAAGAAAAGAACTTGACCAGCCAAATCAGCCAGAAAACTAGAAAATTAAATTTCTTTTTGCTCCAACATTATATTATATTGCAAAATTAATTATGATGATTAAGAGATGCACTCGCTTTTTACTTTCCATCTTAGCTTTCAGTTTCTTCGCAAATTTGCTTCTATATTAAAAGCAAACAATAGGAGTTGTATTTCAGTGACGTTTTTAGCATGTAGGCATTTATAAACAGGTTGAAAAAGTTATTTTCGGAGCGCAATATGTGGGAAGATGGCATAAACTGTGTGCACTAACTTGAAAATAGCAATAGAACACATGTCGCCACACCATTTTCCATACAGCCAAATAGTTTTATTTTGAGACAGTGCCAAAATTATGTCACTCAAACATTTACCCAACTGCTACATTGGAAATTCGAAATGGCTAGTTGAGTTCTCCAGGTGAAACTAGTGAAACTGCGTCTTGAGTGTCCGTTTTTTTTTTATCCAAAAAAAAAATGTTTTTTCGAAATAGGTCACACAAAAATAATCTTACTATTGTTTTTCATTCACTTGCCACTTGTTCTTTTAAGTGCACATTTTTGGATATGATCCAAATAAATGTAACTGGAATATAAATAACTTATTCAACGATATAAAATTCTTAGACTGGTTCTCTTAAAGTTCGCACATAAAAATCGTTTTTTGAGTGTATATAGAAAACAAAATGACCATGATGGAAGATTATTTTCAAGATACAATAAGACTGCAATTAAAAAAGCCGAAGAAATGGAACTGGGAATTGTCCACATCAAAATCTTCACCCCACATCCAATTGCCCATCATACAACTTTATGACGCCAAAGGTAATTTACTTGTAGAAGCAAAGGATAATGGTAGAACAACAGAACGTAGAAGCTGGCACAGTTCGCACGTCTTTCCGTTTAAAGAATTACCAACAAATGTCAGTGTGGGATTTAAAGAGTCAACCGCCAGACACTTACAGCGATGTAAGAGTGACACTTTGGACCTTAATGTCACTGGTAGAAATAATGCTTTACGAAATAAAAAACGCCACAATTCTATTTTACAATACAACAATAACAACAACAAGTTTGATAATAAGTTTGATCCATCAAGTTCAACTTCAATAATAGAGAAATTAATAACGGATAAGTGCTTCGCAGATGGTCTTAATGAAAATAGTGGAAGAAAACAGTTAGATAGTAAAGTTTCTAATGGAATTAATGGAAAACTTAAAGGAAATTTACACCATTTACGAAAATCTAGAAGCGAACTTTATAATAAACGTAAGCCATCATAAACAATATACAAATAAAACTATAATAACAATTTAAAAATCTTGTTTTAGAGAAAAGTGATGATTTATTTGAAAGAAAATTAAAACATAATAATGTAGAAGACATTCCATTATCAAACACCATTCCAAATGATGATAATAATGAAAATGGTGAAAATTTTAGCGCACATAAAACTAGGTACAAAACGAGAACATGTAGTGCTGGTACATTAATAATTAGTGAGGAAAGTTTTAACAATTCAAATCGACAAAGACGTAGACGCCGTAAGCAATATGAAACGGACACAAACACAACAAGAACAACAACCACTTTAAATGGAACTATACGAGCATTACAACAAGACGAAACGAATTATAATAGAAGAATGGATAAAACAATAAATACATTCCATAACAGACAAACTAGTGATCCAATTGGCTTGAAATTCGATCGTAACAGTAAAAGACAACCAAGTGTTGACAAATTCAATAAGATGGATAAACAGCCAACTGGAAGGTAATGAATATTTAATAGTATTTACTTAAAACTGCACATTTTTCGCTGACAAGCTGTATGTAAAACTTTCTTGTTTGGAAATTTTAGATATTTTTTTTTCGTTAATTAAAATTCAACTTGCAGAAAAGAACAACAGCATTCCGGTCTCTTCTATTCGTTAAGTAATGTGTTTCCTTTTGAACATCTCTTAAATAATACGAAAAATGAAGACAATGTACTAGAGGAAGAGGAGAACTGTAATTATATTGTCCAAGAACCAACCACAACACCAAATGAAAGTCGCAAAAACAGTGAATCGATTATAATTAAAGAAAAAACGAAAAAGAAGAAATATAGGAAAGTCTGTCGGCAATATAGTGACGAAACAACAACATCTTCATCGTCGAGTGGGGTTGCAACTTTGGAAAGAAGAAAATATCATGGGACAAAAAGTAAGTTTCCATATGAACGTGTATACAGGGTGTGTTTTTTCCTGTATTTTTATTTTTTACACTGTCTTCTCCATAAGTGTTTTAACACCTGAATCATCGTTTTTTAATTATTTACTTAATACATAAACGTAATTTGAAGCAGTAAACGATAATAAGACAATAATTGAATGTCTACTTTTGAATAACCAATAATACTAGAATTATGACAATAAAAATCTAATTAGATAGATGGAACAAGCTAGTATAATATAAATATTTAAAGTTAAATTATAAAGTTTATAATTTAATTTTATAAATCATAATTTTGTTGTTGGTCTCATGTGTTTAACGATGCATAGAAATTATGAAAAACGTTTTCATTTCCACATACATAAATACTCAAATTAAAAGTTTTCCAACCAAGAAAGATACAACAATATAAAACTTTTTAATTATATGTTATGAATACTAAAATGGAAACATATTAATATTTATAGCATAAAAAGCTTTAAATTGCATTCTATTGTAAAAATGGTACTTGATAATTTATCCATTATGCAAAGAAATTCAACTTGATTTTAAATTCGTACATCTTTACCATTGAATATATTTGTTGTTTGAGAATGTGAGAGACTATATTACACGTACCAATAATATTAACCGCCCCCTATCAATTGAATATCGCTTTTTAAGGAACCAGTTTTTCACAGAATATTTATAACAGATAGAATATAAACTTAATGGGCGGGTAACGATTTATTTATGAGACGCTTAACTGCTACTGAATCATTATATTAAAAATATCGAGATAAAAATCTATTCATACCTACTTGTTAAAATATTTAATAAAATCTTTTTATATTCTCGTATGAAGAATGAAAATTTATTAAAAAATTTCTACATGGGATTTGTAAAATTTGATTTGTCTATCTTAGAATGAAGGATTCCGCTAATATTGACTATGATGTGAGCCCAATCTTAATATAAATCACAGGGGTTTGTCTGTAGTAGCATCTTTATTGACTTTGTGAAAGGGTCGGATATTGAGATCCAATTTAAACTAACATTATTTATTGATATTCCACGCAAAATATATCGTATATATTCAAATTCACATAAACATACACACATGTAAAATTCGTAATTAGGATAAAAACATTTTTATGAAGTGTTTAATGCAACAACTGTTACATGAATGTAAAAATGTTTTTCAAATGGACCGTTTTTGCAAAATCAATCGTAAAAATGAATAATATATTATATATACAAGTTAATAGTAAAAATTTTTATGTTATAACATTAAATAAACTGGTTATATGCTACTGGATGGAAAACATGGTATTTGAAAAAAAAATACGAAAAATTGCATAAATAGAAGTTTAATACAAAATGACGACCAAACTGAACAGAAATTACAAAATTTTAATGGAAAACTATAACACCTAATCACATAAAAATTTTATAATCGTATCAGCAGTCAGCACTAGTGGTGGTTTCTAATTAAAAAATATTATTATGATGCCAAGCTGGTCATAAATTTCTATTTATGGGGCTATTTCTAGCACACCGGTGGTGTGTCTTTTAATCGTTATACAGTTGAACGTTTATTTCTTGTTTTTATTATTAAACATAACGTTTAAAATTGTACACCAATTAAAGGTAAAACAAGGTCTTCGGGGAGATGATTATCCAACACTCGATCAACCTTATCACCGGCACATTATAATTAACTACATACTTAAGACTCAAATAACTACAGCTAATAAGTTACATCCAAATAGCATACAATCAATATTTGTGTATGCGAGCTTGGAAACCTTCCTGGTTTCCTGTTTATTTGCACGTTAATAGAAATAGATGCAGTTTTGTAAAAAAGCACATAAAGTAATTAAATTTTCCTATAAGAAAAAAATTGTCGATTTGCACGACTTTCGGTTAAATGTAAATTTATGGTTTCATGATTTGTACATTTTGATATATTGTTTTGAATGTATTATAGAAATGTGTACTATATCTTGCTGTTTGCGACATAACAACCCCTATATATGATAAAAAAAATATATATTCCAACACACACAAAACAGAATTAATACTACAAAACACCCAAAACACTTTAAATGATTGATATGAGAAATTTGAATAATATAACACCCTGTAAAAATAGAAACATAAATCGCTAAAATAACAGGTACAACAGGGGGGTTATTTACAATTGATAATGGTTGTCGTTTTTTCTTATTTTTCGTTCAAAAGTGTTATTTGGCTGCTGTATAGATATTTTATATTTTCTATAAGAAAACACTGACCTAATTTATGTTTTAAAATACATAGTTGCAAATTAGATAAAGTCATAAACTTTTTATCTTGTGATAAAAATGTACATTTTTCTTTGTAAAATAAACACATAATACATCGTAACAAATATTTAAAGAAATTCTATCGGAATTGTATCGCGAAACATAACATTCAATAAGCTGATTATGCTTTTAACAAAACGGAACTCATATTATCGTAATAATTAATCGGAGAAAGGTATACTCGTAAAATTTTTCTATGCGAAACAAAAGATAAATGAATCCCAGCTACGAAAAGCTGGTATCTCGAAATTTAATCTGCAATTTTTCTCAATAATCCAGGAATATTTATAAAATAAATTGAAAGTCTGCAGGTGAAACATTGATTTCTACTTAATTTGTTTTAAATTAATAGGATTAAGCGTTTTTTTATAATAAACACATTTATTTGTAAGCATGTTTATTAAATCGAGAAATTAACATATATATTAAAAGTTTTGCGAAGCAAATCGACACGATAACTATTGCTATAATTAAAGAAGCCACAAATCTATAGCGAATTTCAAGTAATTAACTCGTGATTACTTTGGAGAAGATTCGCGAAGAGAGTCTCTAAAGCATATCTCGGAATTTCGAGATAAAAGCAAGACAATCAAATTCAATAACTACAAAATGTATAGATGTAGTCTTCTTTTTAGTAGGAGAAGATTAACCAATTTATTATAAAAAGATTTAGCGAAGTTACGCTGAACCAATTCTCTAAGTCCAAAATTTATGCCGAATCATTTCGCGAAATCCAAACCCTTATAATTTCTCGATTTGCACTACATTTTCAATAAAATCTACTCAGAAACTTTTGCCATCTTCAATAATACTTTATCGATCTTTGTTTTAACTGCTAAGAGAATTAGTTACCCAGATAAGATTATATAAGTGTACGACGCCCCATTTTTTGTACTCCATTACCTAGTGCCTTAGTCCAAATTCTCCATTTCACTTTGGTTTTGTATATAAAGAACAATTCCATCGAGTTCGCATATAGTATAGTCGAATCGACGTAGTGATCTCTTCGTCATAGTGCGGGACCGGCTTGCACACATACAAACATCCCCCTGGACGATTCGTTTCTGGTGGCGAACGTGCACGAGGGGTGCAGTATAGTAGGCAAGTTAGAAAGAGAGGTATAGAGGCGGCGGCAGCCAGTTTGGGTGGCGGTGGTGGCTGCCAGACCTAGTACTATACAACTGGAGGCAGATATAGTGCGCTCGCGCACCAACTCCTTGTAAAGTCGACCGACCTCGCCTCTTCACCTTGCTACTTCCATCATCCAGCAGAACAACACAGCGGATTTCAACCCGATTCTCCGGTCACGCTATATAGTCGTACACGCGGCCTTATGTCTGCTTAACAATTTCGTTGCTGCACGTTACGTTTTCTTGTTTTGTTATTCGAATATTCATTATTTCTTGTTGATTGTTATTATTATTAATATTATGTTGTTGTTGTAATATTTGTGGACATGTTTGACATTCGTATATGTTCGATTAATTATTAATAATAATAAATTGTGGTTTGTGTTTTGGATTAATGTGTGTACATTTTTACGCTGTACGACTTTAACTCTTGTTTTGTCAAATGGTACGGAAAGGCACATGTCTATATAGTTTACAAATGCAGGTACGTGATTGTTCCATTTACAGGTGTATTTAATTGGGGCCCAAACGAAATTTCGCATTTTGTGGACGTTGCTCGTTTTTTTTTGAATGGGACACAAATTAACCCTGTCACACATACAATTTATTTTTGTTGGCCCATACAAGCTAATTTAAGAATTCAGCCCAGTGACTAATAATTTTTTCCGCTTTTCACAATACGTTCTATGTTCGTTCGTTTTTTTATTTTTTGGAATTATTCACGCATATTATTTTACAAGGACTCTGATAAGCGTATACATGCTGTAATTCACATTTTTTTTTAGTTTCACGATTTCAAAAAAGGCCGGAAGTTATAATATGCGTCTATTTAACTTTTAAAGTACCAGTTCCTCTTATTCCTATTCTTTCTTTGGTGTATTTTATATACCTGTGTGGGTGAGTGGTTGTAAAGGAAAGTTTCTTTTTTGTTGAAAACTTTAATACCTAACGAAATTTTGTAATCAAAAGAGTTTATAATACAATATTTTACGTCAATGTCATATATTTTTGTATACTTATAAATAATTTACAATGAATTTTGTATATACATAAATAAATGCGTATTGATTTGGAATATAGAATTAATACATTTCGTATGCATTTCAGGAGTTTTTCATGTTTTTCTGTATAAATAAAGCATAAATTAATCCATAATTCTTTAAAAATATCATCCAGCTAGAACTTTTCTTTATAAAGTGATGAATTTTTAAAGTCAATTTAAAGTTAACTATGCAAATTCGGCGCCATCTTAAAATAACCCCATGAGCTTTTCTTTTTGATTTTTCTTTGATATTGAAAACATTACCAATTTAAACAGGAAATTAAAATCAGTTTTGATTTCATTAATTGCTCTTACCTAATCAATTTGTTGTTGTTTTTTTACTAAACACAACCTTGTTGTCAATTAAATTTTAATTACTTTAGTTCCTCATGATTAATTCGTGCAATAATGAATTGTTATTATAATGTGAACATATTTTTTAGTTTCTCATCGTTGAATTTTATTGACTTATAATTATTAGGTATTTCAAAAGAAAACACAATTTCAATCGTGATCTCTTCATTCCAACAACAATATCTTTTAAAAATTATTTAATTTACCATAAACATTGACACAATATACAATATAAAAGTTGTGAAAAGTTTATTTTAGTAAATTCTTTGGCCCATAATACAATTTTGTTGTCCGTTAGGTACTTACATCTTTATATAAATGGACTAAATTTTAATCTTACAAAGTTACAAGTATTTCTTGGTAAGCAGGAAACAGACCGTATAGTATATTTCAACAAAAGAAAAACTGACAGACAAAATTATAAAAATTTCGTTTCTATTTTGTCCAAAATAGTGACTATTTTTCTTTTTTATACGTGTATGTGATTACATCGTTTACTTGTACCTGACTAGTTTAAATGCAGGTAAAAAAATACCTAATATATACCATTTGGAGTTTTGTTTGTACATTAAATAATCATAAAAAAACGAGATGAGAATGTAAAGTCAGCCGCTTTATTATAGTGATAACATATTATAACGTTTTCCGCAAACATTGGAACAAAAATCGTTGATTTTTATTTATAATTTATACATATACATACCTATGTATTTATTTATGTTATATATATGGTGGTGGTGGTAGTTTAAACGTTATTTTTATTGTGTTTGTACAACAGTTTAATTTATATGAGTTATTTTATGATAACAGTACCTAATATAGTGGTATATGTTGAATGGAAGTTAGTTTGTGGTATTATTTTAGATATATGTATAGTATGTATAAAGTGGAGAGTTTCACAAACTAACCACTTTGTACCACTACCTGTTATTTCAGTATTTCTATTTATATAATATTCTACTAAATACTTGATATACAAATTAACAGCACACCACATAAATTTAAAACAAAACCACAAAGTAAATAATTATCTTGCCAAGGTGCATTTGTGAAAATTTTCTATACTCTAATTTATGAATTCAATCAAATTA
>SSSI01007901.1:0-15524 GCA_004796505.1 Oryzaephilus surinamensis | reverse complement strand
ATAGAAGATCATAATTTCAAAATTAATTCAGAATACAAGACATACAAAAAGTATAATTTTAAACTCAAAATCAAGGCTTGTGTAAAACAGTCTCAAGTCTTTAGTGTGTGTATTAGTTTTTAGTTCGCTTAAAATTAAGCTTAAGGTTTGTCTACAGCATACAGTCTTAATACTGACTCATGTGTCTTTACTCTTTAGTGACTTTAATCTATAAGCTTTAGTTTTTTGTTCGTCTACACCCAGTCGCTGTTTTTAGTCTTCAGTTTATTGTTTTTGAAGTTCAACCATCTTTTAAGACTAGAGACTAACAAAGACAATTATAATCTATTTTCTTGCTAGTAGAATAGAGAACTAATTTTGAATGAACTGAAATCTACAGAGTTCGGATTAAAGACTCAAGACTGTTTGTATTAAGCCAAAGGGCTACGACTAAAGACTAAAGATTTAAGACTTTAGACGAGCCTTTAAGGCTGTCAAATTCCGACAGTTGTCATTTTTCGATATATTCACTGTAATTGGTTAATCTGTAGACTTTAGTCTAAAAAGTTAAAGTTGTAGATGAGTCTAAAGACTGCGAAATTCAGACTAAAGACTAACAAGTAACAACAAAGACTTAACACTATGTAGACGAGCCTTAATTTTACTACACGCTGCAAAGTAATCTATTTATTAAAATTTCATTGTATTGTTTAATTCTTGTCTAATTCCAATGGTTTATCTTTCAAAAAACAATCTAATTTAACCAAAGTTATTTATTTTATATAAGAAACTAACACAAAATACTGTCATACTCATAACAACTAGGTATTATAGGGTATTAGTCTATTTGTTATTTATAACTCCCTTAAATCAATAATGAACATATAACATATACATATATTCTTTTACCTAATGACATTATACTTGATAAAACGTCGCATATTATTTTTTACAAATAATCATAACACGAACCCAAAGCGATGCGTTTCGTAAATTTATTACCCTTTTAATTAACGGCAATAAATTTCCAAATAAGATAATTCCTGATTATTGCTTTTCTCGTTTTTGGTGAAGGAAATTGAACTCTGCATGTGTTTACAAAAAAAAATTCAAAAGAAAATTAGATTATCCTTGATAACATCATAAAATTCCGTTCCAATTTATCTGTTTTTTTTTCAATAGAAAATTGATCCTGCATGAAATATATCTTTGTGACAAATCAAAAACGATAGTTGAACTTTTTATGTTACAAACTAGGACATAAAGACATGACGAATGACGGAACGTATTGCACCTACGCTCATAACACAGCATGGGACAGTAAAATGACCATTTGATTGCATCGTGCATGTGAAAATATGAAAAGTGTTGCGTGGTGGATGGGTAGAAAACGGTGTTTGTCGCCCCGTCAGGGACGACGGGCGCCGTTGTGACGGGCGCCTCTTTATCCATCCCCGTTTGAATCACGGGGTCGCAGAAAACAACTTATATTTTGATACGGCCCCCTAAACACACACACACACATATTCGGCATTCTTCTACCTGATCAATGTGATGTTACTTTCCACTAGTGCCATTATAAACAAGCTCAACTTTTTATGAAACGCAAGACATTATTCAGCTTTTTAAAAAACATCGTATAGGCGGCAATTTATAACATAGATTTAGATTATGATGATTATATTGTATGTATGAAAGGTACCTACTACGTATTATTATGTATATGTATGTATGTGATGAGTATTTTCTATTTTGGAAAGAGGAAGTTGGGTCCCATCTGACGGTTTTGTTTTTTGTTGTTTGTTTTGCTAGATTTTGTATATTATGCGGAGAAGTTGCATTAAGCATTCCGCTATTTAAAAGCTTTATGGATTACCAACAATGAAGTGTTCATTTAATACATTTTACATTACTGTGGGAATATCACAAACGTTTAGTTTTATTTATTTTTATAGAATAAGTACAAAAAAAATATTGATATATAATCCACTTTATTGCAGTTCTATCTTATAACTATAAAACTATAAATTCTTATTCGTGCATGCATAACTAATTCTTAAATAGCTTATTATCTTCACAATTGTACGCGTGTATGCATTATTACGTATAAATTATTAATTTTTGTTAAAACAAAAATGTTTATACCTCTTACAATAAAAATTTAAAAAAATCGTTAAATTAGTAGTATTTTTTAATTTAGACCAATATATTTTTTAAAATCGGTATGCATTTTTTTCTACAGTAGAAACAGTAATAAGTACAGGAAATGGCGGACTATAAAACGGATAACTAAAAATAAAACATGTAACTACCCCATTAAAACGGAAACTGTTGGTAATGGAAAAAGGCATTGTTTAATACCCTTCAAAGTAGGTGTATTGTCATTTGTTCATATACACATACTATTCGTATGCATGTTTACATACTTAAAATGATAAGTATTATGTAATCGCTGCTTTTTACAGATATTACAAAAGTTATTCTCATGAAAACTGAAAATTAATTCCCTAAGTATGCGATACATTATTAATGCATTTACATTAAGTCAGAGTCCTAATAAGATTAATTAATTAATTTTTGATACAATGAATTGTCACAACTTTTGAAAAAAAATATTATGTATTTCACTTAAATAGAAATTGTAAACCATTTAAAAATTGCAAAATCAAATTTTTTATCTATGAACATATTTGTACATTTTACAATATTATTTGTAGTTGCAATACAAATTCTGGTAGCACTTTGAACTTATATCAAGCCCTTCAAGTGGACTTTTTGTCGATATTGTGGTAAGAATAATCTTCTCAAGCCTTTTGTGTAAAAATTCCACAAATGATCTTGGATATGGGCAATATTCCTCTCGTTTACTACTTGGGATTTAAGGGTACGGGTTCCCTCAAAGGACATATAATGTGCAAGGCACGTCTTCTGATGTCCAGGATATGCCATCATCAATATACAGACCAACAATAATATCCCCGACGAACCTTCGAAAAGGAAAAATCTAAGTTCTCGTTTGACTTTCTGGATTTTCCGCAGCAATTTTGCTGTAAAATGTTCGACATCTTTGAAACTTGCTTAGTGCATTCACTCAAAGAAACATCTTTTGTTGAAAACTTTTACATTTGGCAATCTATAAATCTGTTTCATTTGCTAAGTAATTTTGAATTTTATAAATTGATACATTTCAAAAGTTATAACGTCATAATAAGTAAATTCTATTGAATTCTGTTCAGTTAATTCACTCATTTCCTTTTTCGATAATAAATATATTGTCATCAACCCCCCTTTTAAAATGTCACACCATTCCAAAAATAAATCCCAAACGAATTGTTTAAGTAGTCTTCAAAAACACTGAATGTACTTACAAAGGACATTGCATGATCACAGGATTTAAGATTTGTCTTAAATCGATGGACCGTTTTAAAAACCCTGAAAAATTTCTTTCAGTTTTTTCCGTTCTCCCGTAGCGAAATTAAAACAATTCATGCTATTATTACTTGTTTTCCGTAATGTTAATTTAGATAATAATTCATTTATTTAAAAAAACTACTGCAGGGTGAATTAGTACATTTTTGGAATCTGAAAACGGCAGGCGACAGGCTATCATACGAATAAAACAAAAAATTGCCCAACTAACCCATTTTATAATTTCGCAATACAAAATGCAACAATTTTTTGTGTTATCTATGTATATGCAAATATACTCGTATACGTATGTGAGCACGTTCGAAAGCTAATTGAATTATTCCAGCAGAAGTACACATTCTTGAACAGCAATCATCATTGTGTATGCAACAGACAGATATGCGTGCAAACGTTTTACTTGGTATAATATAAATGTGTATCACAAACGATGTGTGATACACATTGCATGATGAAGCCTGTGCGATAATCACATTGATATGCAAATTAGTTTAGCATGCACCGAGATGATTTAATAGGTCTCATCACGCAGAAAATTTTTACAACACATCGTGATTAAGGGTTACGGAAAGTGGTGGTTTATTTTAAAATTGTGAAACCATATGTATAATGACAATAAATTGGGACAGTCTCAATTTAAGCGGCGCACATTTTAGACGGAAATTTACTTGGCAAAATGGATAGTGTATTAGAATGAGTAAATTGATGTGCATTGATGAATAGGAAACGATAATACACACACATATATATCTTTATTTACAGTTCACATAAGACGAAGATTGAAATCTATTTGTCGAAGTATCAATCTATATAAATAAGAGTAATACATCAATCAAAGTGCATCAAATATATCATACACTTTCAATCAGTAAAAGGGTTTCCGTGAATTTGAAATTTATTGTTGTTGTAACAATAACTTTCATTAAACATTTTTGTAAAATGAAAAATATAAGGAGAGCGATTCTCGAGTTTTACATGTTTTTTTATAAGGTTGGCAATATTGCATCGAAATGTGAATTCTTGTATAAGTCTGACTAGGTACTTAATTGCCAACTTAATAACAGTAAATAATCCAAAATTCGCTTGAAAAGTAAAATTTTCAAGATCGAGCAACATTTTCTCCATATTTTTAATAATGACTTTCTCTTAATTTAGTACAGGAAATTTAAAAACTGTACGAATGTGGATAGATGCGTATTTGCCAACTTGACGATAATAAATAATTCCAAACGCAATTGAAAAATCAATCAGTGCTCACTCGAGAATCGCTCTCCTGCTGATTTGAAATTGTAATCATCTTGATGACTGAATCAATAAAGTTATTAATTTTGTGGAACAGATTTCAGTGTTAGTAAGCTTTAAAATGTTCGAGTCCATGTCGTAAAACAATTATATAACAACAAAAAGAAACTGATTCGCTATCTTACACGTTAATGTGGATTATCATCACGTAAAATGTAACACAGTTAAAGCTATAGGACTGTAAAAAACTTAATTCTACTTGTTTTCCAAACCACTTTATACATTTACATTGTGTATTCCGTAAAAGTGTCATAGCATAGTATAAATCTTATTACGATGCGAAATATATAAAAAGAAAACCCAACATGGGGAACATGATGCGCTTCTTTTCCCACTTCATGTCTTTATCATCATTGTGGGCTTTGGGAATTAAAGTTGGAAACTTTTAAACTTTTTTTTTGTTTTATAATGCATTGAAAAACTAAAAAACTTGTTTAGTTTATGTGCATATAGAGAGGATATTTGAAATTTTTTATAGCAACTTTCAAAATTATATAGGCACACACAGAAAAAGCACATATTAAGTTATGTTCATATAATTTTCAGATTTTCAGGCAAAAACTAATTTTATTCGTTATAATAAAAGAAAAAGTATAAACTTTGACCATTACTCAATTTATAGTTTTGACGTACATAAATGCAAAAGGTTCGTCGTAACATTTATTATGTGGACAAACAATAATAAAAGAGCTGTTATATTTTTTTATATAATTTTGTAGGAAAACTTTAACCATATTAATTCTAAGGAGGTTCTAATCCGTCTTGAAAATTATCCAATTTTTATTTTTGTCAATTCAGCCAAATTATTATTGGATTTCCTCTAGAAGGAATAATTTGTTTTCGGCTGTTTTATATCGTGAATGCAATAGAAATGAATTGCAATTCGTTGCTGGCGCTTATAAAAGCTCAGCAGGATAAATCAAGTGAATTTGTACTATCAATTACGAACTACTTAAGTAATCAACCAAATTATTTCATATTCTAACTTCTAATTATCATAAACAGTACGTGTATTGCTATTTTATATACGATTTTGTATTAAATTACCGTCTGTCCTCTGTATACTTGCCTCACTGATTGTAAATGTCGCAATTATGAATACAAAATAGAAAAAGATAGAATGTATGGATTATATTTGGTGGAAAATAGGATAGGTATTATATTTAAGGAGTTACCAGACTAGCTAAATTTATAACATTTTTTAAAGAGTTTCTTATAATTTAGAAGAGTACTTGTAGGGGTGTAAGCTTTTAATAAGCAATTAGATTAGTTTTAAACTAATTGGACGAATTAGACAATATTTATTGTCCCAAAACATTTGTTGCAATACTATTTCTATTCATCTATTGGGCCGTTGAAAGTAATAAATCAATTTTAAGTTTTACTGTTCAAGAGGCAAGTATATAGCGGATAAAGGTTTCTGTTCATAAAGAGAGATGGCGTACTTCTATTTTAATTCTGCGTAAAAAACTGGATCATTCAAGTTAGTTGTGGACTGAAAGTGTTATTTTAATTTTCCAATTCAATGAAAATTTTATTAATCATGCTTATGTCCACAACATATTCAAGTTAATTAAAGTTTTAACGGTAATAATCAATTAAATTATAGGAGTATATGTTTTACGCTTTTCGATTTAAAGATTTTTCATTAAGTATCGAATGTTGGTTTTTCTTTGTATTTAGTCCTTGATGCTAACCCAATAAAAGCGTTTAATAAACGCTTAATTAAATTCCTTATTCATCAGGACAAATTTACTAAAATTGTATACGTATATAAAAAAATCCCATGCAATTTATTCTGTTTTTTTGGTAGAAAAACTCTGCTTTAAATATTATCTGGTAAATTTCATCCGCAACTGTAACATGTTCATTTTTGTCTTCTTTTTTCCACCCATTTATCTGGTATGTTGGTTGTTGTTTGTCGTTATTTTGTGAAGGGGTTGGTCCAAAATTGTATTTGTTATAAGAAATGGGAAAACCCACGCTGAAGTACAAGTTTTCTTTTTCCTTTTCTAATAGACCTTTTCAATAAGGGAAAATTACATTTTTAAGCTAGCTGACATCTAAACTTTTTACCTACACGTATACTTTAAACTACGTTATAAACTAGTAAAGTGTGTGAGGGGATGAAGATGGTGAGTAAAAGTTTAGAAAATTCACTTGGGGATACTGTAATATTAATGTTTCTATTGAAAATGACTGTGTGCCAAAAATTGAATCTATTATACGCAATATAAATGAATAAAAAGAATTTAACAATTAATTCATCCAGTATTTAGTTATTTCATTTTAGAAATTGGTAAAATTACGTCAGTCTGAATTTTTTAATTAAATATAACTCCCACCATGTTTTTCGAATAAAAATTGATTTTATTATTATTTTTCAATTTTCTATTAAAAGGTAATTTCGAAATTCATTATGTCGTCAGCAATATCAATATCAGTTTAAAAACGTTTTTGGATTTTACTAAATTCCTCATCAATCTACATAAAAAAAAGAAATTTAAATTCAGATACCAACAACATAATTATGCCATCAACAAAAGCAAACACCATTAGTAGTATACTTAATAGTATTTACATATTTTAATTCTACAAAAGATGAAAATTGGCGCAATACCACAAAATGTAAACATTCTAAAGCCAAACAAACAACATTTAACGTTCATTTTACCTTTTTATCGTATCGTTTCAAATATTTACATAAATAATTCTCGTTTGTTTATGACAATAGGTTATTTATTTTTCAAAAAGTTTCTAAAGTTACGTTAACAAATGCTGCATGTTTTATTAAAATTGGAAAAACTTACAATAAGTCGCAGTTGTAAGCCTGTCAATAGTGTCCTGCTTCAGTTTGGAGTTTTTCTTCCCCATTATTTGATTAGATTATTTAACATGTATAGAAGTAGAATTAAAGCGTAAGTTTCTCACGAACCGCACAACACTATACGGGGGTAGCATACCACCACCGCACGGACCAACTCTTCGTTTTCGTTACGGGGTGGTTGTGTACTTACGCTTGCGCTTTTTCAGTAGGAAATCCGTTTTCGTCGCACAGTCCTACCACATTTATACCTCTAATAACACAAATATCTGAATATGCGAAGAGGAAAAATGAAAATTTATCTAGTTGAACGAATTTATTAGAACTTCTTACATATTTGGCAGTTTCATTACAAAAAGGCTACTCAGACAAATTAACGTTTCATTAGTGAAAATTGCACATAATAAGTAGCTGATCGTCTTTGGTTAAGAAAATGGGAACCTTTTCACCACTGTATTTAGTTATTTTTCATAATTATGGCATCACATGTATATATCTAAGTAATAGTGAGTTTAAATATTAATTTCAGTTGGCTGAATATTGATTCTCTTTATTTATTTATGTTCATTTACCATTTACAATTCTACTTTAAATGAAAACACATTTTAATCAATTTTTTAGAGTTTTACCCACAATAATTTTGAAAAAGTCAATCCCTGTTCAGGTAAAATTGTTGACCTTATTTTATGAACCTGCTGTGATCGTTCAACCAGTTTTAAATATAGAAAGTGATATTTGATGACATGATGACAGAACAGCCCTTTTAGCATAACAATAACACTAACCGCAAGGGAGCGTCACAATATTTACTGGATTAATGAAAATGACTCGGAAAGCGCTGAAATATTATAATGTTGAAATGAATCTTTTTTCTAAGAAAATCTAATGAAAATTCAGTATAGCGCGCTGCTACAGTTTATGCTTTTATGCTGCTTTTTTCATTTAAATGTAAAAAGATAACGAAGAGTTGTACTCCAATAATCCCCTTTATATAATTTTCGGCTTTATGTGGGTCTGCACAATGGGTATATATACGAAAAAATGAAAATTCAATACCTAGTGAATAGCGAATTAAAATGCATTAGATATAGTAGCATTGGAAAACGGTCTAAAATTAATTAGTCTAAATATGCCACTGTAGTGTATTCTGAAATTAAATTACGATGCTTTGGTGAATTAGATATACTTAAATAACATTAAAAGGGATATATACATTATTAATTACAGAGTTAGAAACCGAAATCCCATTTCAGAGCAATATATTATATGTGTCTATTTAGAACACATTAAAATTTAACCGTTTCGGATTCAAACATTTCAATGATTATTTATTTTATTTTATTTCATTCATAAAAATAAGTGCTCAATTTGAATGATTCATTCATAATTGCTTTACTATGTCGATGCCTAGGCAACCAAACAAACAAATGGTTTACTAAATTTTATCGATATGTTTATATATTAAAAAATTAACTAAAAATCAAGGTTTACAGCAAAAATAGTTTTAATTAATTTTAAGAATTTAAATTACATTTTTTTTGAATTTGTTCAAGACAAAACGTGCCAATTTAGTGATTTTGGGTTTGTACTGTTGGAGAGGTTTGTTAAATTTGAGCAGAACCGAACTTAAGCATTTACTGATGAAAGCTTTTTGTTCAGTATGAAATTTACAATTGTATAATGCGAAATAACTGTTTTTAGTTAACAATGCATTTGGTATAATTAGTTAATTATGAATGGGTGTATTTATGATTCATTGTTTACAAAATTTTTATGGGAAATCCGGTCCTGCACACGCGTCTCAACTATTAAATAACCAACTTCAGTGCAGTCGGGGAAAAATGACAACTGTGTACTCAATATTTTTGTCGATTCGAGTTGATGTTTACGCTAAAACGGTGGTTTTAAATGATTCTAATTCACTAATATAAAACAATAAATAAAAATGTTAATTTCAATGGAAATGTGTTGTGTTCGGTAGTGTTAAATCTAAACTGACTATTTTATGTCACAAATATTCCTTAAGAAAATAGAAAATTTTTTGATTTTGCCATCAAAATGGCTGGCAGAAATCGTCCAATACAACATAAGAATTTATGTACGATATTTTCAAAATTACAGGGTGCTTTTTCGGACGTTGTTACATGCCCAAAATACGCAACCGATAAACGAACTTTAGACAAAACATGGAAATTGATGGACAAAGTGGTGAAATTGTGCCAGCATCAAAAAATGAATTTGAAAAATTCACCCCCATTCATACTAGATATATTACCGGACACTTATCAGCGTTTAAGACTTATTTATTCGAAATACGAAGATAATATGCAAGTTTTACATAATATCGAACACTTTAACATATTTATTATAAATTTGATGCGGAAATGTAAACAGGCAATTAAACTATTTAAAGAGGGTAAAGAGAAAATGTTCGACGAAAATTCACATTATAGACGCAATTTAACTAAACTAAGTTTAGTGTTTAGTCATATGTTAAGTGAATTGAAGGCATTGTTTCCGAATGGTGTATTTGCTGGTGACCAATTCCGTATCACAAAGTCGGATGCAGCTGAATTCTGGCGACACAATTTTGGAAACAGGTAAAACGGTCATGTAATGTACATATTTACATTTGGAAAGTCTTATCAGACACTTTTTCAACAAATATTTGTTTTACAGAACACACAATCGAACAATATTTATCAAATCCAATTTGAGTGCACCCATTTTGTTAGTCATTAATGCAAAACTCTCGATTTTTTTCAGACAAATGTTTATAACTTTAATTGATGTTTATTAATACGACCTTCTCATATTATTGAACCAAGTAGAAAATTTAAACAATTACATTTTTCAGTAAAATATAAGAAAAATTGCTCGATGTATAAATTTTGAATGGAATCATTCGAATCAATGGTATTAATTAATTTATTTAATTAATTTATTCAAGCCCCATGATTCACACATTAACATTTTATTTGTTCATTCATTTTCATTCGAATTCAAACGTAATAATTTGATGAGGTGTTATAAATTATGGGAAGTAGTTAATTTGTTGTACACTCTTTAGGGAAAACTGATGAATTCTGTTATTAATTGTTGTTTAAATTATTTAACATTAAATCTGTCTAGATTTTAAAGAATAGAGTTTTAATGTTTTCATGGAATTAATTAAATTTCATTTTTAATTATCTTTTCGGTTTCTCATCTTACAGTTTTTAATGAAAATTGATTTTCAGAACCTTCGTTTTACTATAATATTGAAAAATATCAACATTAATAATTCCATAACAGATTTTATCGAAAGAATTTTAAATATTATTATGTTTTCTGCAAAATGTAATCGTGCTCGTTTTCATTTTTACGTAAATTGACCCAAAACTGAATGGTAAAATGTAAATAAATTCTAAATTAATCATATTTATAATCAATTTTAATCTATGGATTTTAACTGGGTTATACAAATAAATAATATTGATTCATTTAATATTATATATATGAAATGATAAAATATTTTTAGTACCTAGTAAATACGAAATGATAATTTAAATTCATATAAAAAGTACCTGCCCACGATTTTAATTTTTTTTTTCAGAGATTTAATAAATAAACATTATATACCTACGTATATTCAGCTACATATTTTCTATATTAAATTCTTGTTAAGTTGTTGAAGCCTTATTGCTTATGGCTAATTAATACGTCAGGTAATTTCAGTAAAGACAAAATCAATATTAATAACTAGATATGTTCTACAGGGTGTTTCATCAGTGTGTGAGCAAAAGTTAATGGGGTGATTCTATGGTTAAGTCTTAAGAAAAAAGTTCCTACTACTTTTTGACAATCTCGAAACTATTCGAGATAGAAAACTTAAATTTTTTTTCATACACCAGTGGCGTAGTTTATGGGACTGAGCGTGAAATATATCCCCTTAATTTCTACGCCACTGAGAAAATTTGTATTTTAGAAGCACTATTTAAGTCGACCATTCTCGACAAAAAATGTATTTTATGAAAAATATATTAACATGATCAAAAATAATTTAATTTACAAAACCAATAATTTTTTCCATGTTTTTCTTGTTAAGCTTTTTTTCTAGGAATCAACCATAGAATCACCCCTTCACTTTTGCCCCCATATTGTAAAACACCCTGTATACTAGTTGACAATTCCATTACCAAACTAAATAAATTTAAAATATTATAAGAATTTTCATGTAATGGATAAATGTCTTTTAAAATAATAGAATATAGTCTTCAAGGCTTTCTACTAAACAACCTTTAATAAACGTAGCATATTGACGTAATTATCAATGATACGATATTTTTGTAAAAGAAGAATGAGAACTAAAAAAAAATTAAATAAAACCTATTACTGTTATATGTCTAGTTTCACAAATTTATTTTCTATTTATTTTTGTGTATAAAATATCTAAAAATATAATCCATTGAAAAGACCATTGAAATAGTAGTATTTTTAGCGAAAATAAAATTGATTGATAAAATAATTCTGGTAGGTTAGGTAACACACTAGTCAAATACAATATACTTTGTCACTATGTGAATCGGGCAAGCTGCTGCCTGCTGCTGCTGCCATTGGCGTGGGCCATGAATGAAATATTGATTACGTAGGAAAATGCTGAAAATACACAATTTCCCACCATTTCGCATGTATATAATTCAATAGAAATATATATAATAAGAGAAAAAAGTTGTAGAAATACTCTAGTTTGTTTGGCAAATATGTTGTTCACAGAGTTGTTCATTCATTTGTCTGTCAATTTTTAGTATTTGGCTAGTAATCCCGTTTTTTTTTTCTTCAAATTAACATTCACAATAATTGATTCAATCAACAAACATTCTATTATTAAAACTGAAAATTTCCTAAAGGAAATTTCCCCATTTATTTCAATAATATTATTTTTCCTACTGACGTCGCCTAACATATATGTATGAGTACTTAGAAAAATTCTAATTCACAGGAAGGAGAGAAAAAAAAATTAAAAAAGAAACAAAACAGATCAACAACACATACAGGAAGTTTTATTAAATTTGAATTTTAAAGATTTACATTGCCAGATAAAAATATTTATTATGGTAAACTGTTTACGTGCTTGCCATAATAAATTTTAAAAAGGAAAATGTATTAATAATAGCAAGAGGGACTGATTTAGTCAAAATATATGTATAATCCGTTTTTAAAAATTTTACATGTTATTTTTAATAGACGTAAGGAAGAATTATTCAATAAATAATCTCTACATCCGGGATGCTTTAACTGATTAAAAAACATGCATTTCCTAATAATTTTAACAAATATTATGTCGAACAATGTATATTGTTTGATTTGATTTTGTATTAAAATGATTTTATTTATGTAAACAGAATCAGTGATGTGGAATTTTCGTAGGACCATATTAATATTCTAATAAGAGAAATTATACAGGATGTATAATATACATATATTTTGAAATTATCCATATATATATGTATTCAATTTGTATTGTGAAATTGTAATTGCATTGAATAATGTAATTTAAATTGTATGAAATCCTTTTTAGATACATGTACGCCTCTACGTGTAAGAATGTACATAATACGAAATCAAAATATGTTGAAGCTTTTATATTTTTCTTAATAAAGTTTTCGAAAAAAAATGTCGAAAAATAATAAAACGGACGCAAAAATGAAATATTCAATGCTCGATTCAATGTTTTTGCAATTTATATGTTGGAAGAATACAAGAATATTTCACATACAAAATTTAAAACATAATTTCTTGGTTTTATTTTAATAAAATAACCAATTGTTTTATACTACCGTTAAAATAACGTATTGTTTATTGTTTCTGTATTTTTTTTTCTCTTTCGGATTTGAATTGTTTTATAAAATTTGTAAATACACAAAAGTACTTTCACACTTGAAACATTGTAATTATCTCTTTCATGATTACGTTTTTTTTTTGTGTTGTTTCAGTACTTTAGTTCCATGGAAAATATTTAGGCAAGAATTAAACAATGTCCATCCAATAAGTTCTGGCTTAGAGGCAATGGCACTAAAATCAACAATAGACCTCACCTGTAACGATTACATATCTAATTTCGAGTTTGATGTTTTCACAAGGCAAGTGTTTTAATTTGTTTATCAACACATTTATAAGACAAGAAATTGAAAAAGAATGTTTTTATCAGTAAATTTGTGTCATTCTTGTTATTTATATGTGAATAGAACGGAAGTTAATTTACATCCTGTAGAGTAGAACATTGAACTTTTTCATTAAAATGCGTCTACATAATAATTTTTTTTTTGGAAAAACTAAAGATAAGTTTCTTGTCAGTTCTGCTTTATATTTACATATATTATAAAATTATTATCGCTAATAAATGTTTTTTTGGTCAAGAAAATTGAACAGTTAGGAAATGTAGCCGCATATTATCTATTTACAGTTAGAATTTTTCTAAAAATACTACGTATATAAATAAATGTTGCATAATAATTACAATTATCGCAATTATATATTTATTTATTAATACTAATAATGAAAATAAAAACAGGTTATTCCAACCTTGGGCAACATTATTAAGAAATTGGCAAATATTGGCAGTAACACATCCCGGCTACGTAGCATTCCTTACATATGATGAAGTTAAAGCACGATTACAAAGATATATAAGTAAAGCTGGAAGTTATGTGTTTCGTTTATCATGTACAAGACTAGGACAATGGGCAATTGGTTATGTTACACCTGATGGTGAAATATTACAAACGATACCACAAAATAAAAGTTTAATACAAGCATTATTGGATGGATATAGAGAAGGATTGTATGTTGTGTTGAAATTTTTCAATTTATATTCAAATTTTTTAACATATTTTTTTGGTTTTGTTTTTTTTTTGTTTTATTAAAACAGTTATTTGTATCCTGATGGAAGATCGGTTAATCCAGATTTATCGTGGGCTGTACAACCGAGCCAAGAAGATCATATAGCTGTTACACAAGAACAATATGAATTGTATTGTGAAATGGGTAGTACATTCCAATTGTGTAAAATATGTGCAGAAAATGATAAAGATGTTCGTATTGAACCGTGTGGACATTTACTTTGTACACCGTGTTTAACTGCTTGGCAAGCGGTAAGAATATTTCAACTATATGAATACTAAAAATTTGTTTAATCCTTTGAAATTAGTTGTTTTATTAAATTTTCTTCCAACTATTTGGACTAGTAGCGCCATCTATTGAGATTTGCATAATCTATTAAATTTGGTCTAATTTGGTTCTAATTTGGTCTAATCGGGGTTATTACTGTACGATCGCAGTTATTACTGTACGATCGCAGTTATAAGAAAAAACAATGTTGGTACTTCTTAAACAAATTGCTGGTTGCTGGAATTCAGGCTAATTCTATAGTGTGTCAATTTTGTTGTGGCGTCCATCTTATTAATAGCATAAACAATATTTTAATTCAACTTATTTTGTAATAATACACGATCCACTAAATAAATCAAAGAAATATGTCTTCAATTATTAAAAATTAAAGTTTATGGTTTAGGTGCAATTGTGGTAATTACTGACATTGACAGTTGGTAAATTTGTTCAATTGTTTCATTACCAACCAAAAAAATATCCCTAAATTCGAGCAATCATTAATTCTTTAATTAAAAAAAAAATTAAATAAATTCGAATGTTTGTTAAAAAAAATGTTGTTTTACTCGGGCGGAAAGATATTTGCATAATTTCGCCTTTGAAAGACTCGGCTTCGCCTCGTCTTACAAAATATACTCGATTTTGCAAATACTTTTTTTCTGCACTTGTATAACAAGTAACTATTTATGTATTCTATGTACTCAATCATTATTATTTGGGTTTTTTTGGATTTAAGACAGAAGGGTTAACTTTAGATATACTTTCCCAAACTTGTCTACAAAATCTACAATCTACAAAATAGATATAAAATAAAAGTTCGGGAAAGTATATCTAAAGTTAACCCTTC
>SSSI01007900.1:0-16848 GCA_004796505.1 Oryzaephilus surinamensis | reverse complement strand
TACAATAGATTTATTTCTAACTGAAGTAAATGTATACCAAATTTCAACTCTCTACCTTTAGCGGTAAGCTAACGCCCTTTTGGCCGCACCGATCAAGCCCATTTTCTATAGGGAACTTCATTTATATAATAACTATCATGTATACAAAATTTCAGCTTTATAGCTCTATTCTGTTGTGAGTTATCGTGCTTACAAAACTTCTGCGGTAGCTAACGCCCTTTTGGCCCCACCGATCAAGCCTATTTTCAATAGGGAACTTTATTTATATAAGAACTACATGTATACAAAATTTCAGCTTTATAGCTCTATTCTGTGGTGAGTTATCGCGCTTACAAAACTTCAGCGATAAGTTAACGCCCTTTTGGCCGCACCGATCAAGCCCATTTTCAATAGGGAACTTCATTTATATAAGAACTACACGTATACAAAATTTCAGCTTTATCGCTCTATTCTGTCGTGAGTTATCGTGCTTACAAAACTTCAGCGGTAAGATAATGCCCTTTTGGCTGCACCGATCAAGCCCATTTTCAATAGGGAACTTCATTTATATAAGAACTACATGTATACAAAATGTCAGCTTTATAGCTCTATTCTGTCGTGAGTTATTTTGCTTACAAAATTTGCGTACGGCGACGGGGATGGCCTTGAAAAAACTCCATTTATATAATATTTTGTTTTTTTCAAACAAAATATAATAACATGAATCTTCATTTTTATGTAAAGATACGAGAATATCATATTATCTACTGCGTTTTACTCAACGAAATATCTCATTAAAATTTCATAATAATCTTTTAAGGGAGTTTAATGTAAAATTATGCGTGGTGTATACATTTTTAAAATTAATGGCTGGTTTTCCATTATCAAACAAAATCATTTCATATAAATGTAATTTTACTAAGAATAATACTTTAAAAAGACTACCTGTATGTAGTAGGAAAATGTTAAGATAAAACACAAATATTCAGTTTTTCTTCAGTTAATGTTAATTAGCGTTTTGTTAGAAAAAATAAAACATGCAGCGCAAATGATGGTAAAAGGAAGAGTGGATTTTGAGAAAACGTAGCTAATTTTGTGGATGTTTTTAAGAACGTGCAAAATTTGTAAAGCTTATGATGGAGTTAATCTAAGATAAATAAAAATCATCAAGTATTTTTAATACAAAATAATTTTTTCAATTTATAAATATCGAAAGGTCTACTTTTGACAATTTTAATATAATGCGATTAAATTGTATCATGACAAAATTTATTACATTTTATTTTATCGATATGATTTATTTCTGTATATTCTTAATTTATATATTTAAAATTAATGTAAATATTAAATCAGGATCATAAATAATTCATTTTTACATGTAAAGTTACTTATATATGTATATTTATCTATATTCCTGAATAAAACCTGGTTTTTCATAAAACCAACAATTCCAATTAAAAATTATCAATAAATAATTACATCTCCATCTGCAGCATTGAAATTTCCAGTTATTTGTTTTGAATTATTGTCCAAATAGTATATGAATTTGTTATACATATGTATGTAATTATGTATATGTAAATGGCCATTATTAATTATCGTTATTGAACAATACAGTTACGTTCAGACAGATACAATTAGTGACATATGCCAATTAGTTATATGTATTGAATACATGTATGTATGAAATAATTAAATACCATACACAATTAATAAAAAAAAGCACAATTCAGAAAACATATTCAAGTTATATGGATACACCTGCCCTTAATGCACTTTTCTCAAATATCATATAACAGCATTGTCTAATAATGCACCAGTTACCAAGATTGGGTGCAATTTATTCTAAATAATTGATTAGCGTAAAATTGTGTCTTACAATATAAAATGACTGCATCTGTTCATCTTTACAACGATAAAAAGCAAAAAAACGGGAGTGAGTGGAAAGAGCAGAAACTGAAATGCTGAATCAGCTTCGTTGCCAACAAAGATAAGATAACAGTCATGAAATTAGCCGTTTGGCATAAAGGTAACAAACATGGTATAACCCTTATAGCAGAAACTTATCATCAACTGATTGATAAAACACTAGTATACAAGAATATAACAAAGTTGACGACTACAACGAAATTCCCGACTGTAAAACTTTATAACTACAACATCAGGAAACGACAAACAAGTGCGAGGGTGAAACGAATATCACGTCTGAGCTACTTTTGAACCCTGTATAAGTTTTAAGATGGATACGATAAGTCAGGTTTCACACTCGAAAGCAATCTAACTCTGCTCTTTGTGTAATTATAAAAGAGGTCCAATATTTGGAACCGTGCATGGTATACAATTTCGGTTTATGTATATTATGTTATTCAAAAATGTAATAATAATGTGTATGTGTGTAAATATTAAGACAGAAATTCGGTATACAGTAGAAGACATGAATTTTCTATGATGAAATGACGAAATGAGTCCGTTTCCACTGTTTTATATATGTTTGTACATATATTGCTGGATATGTGCAGAAACGGTAGTTCTTGTTAAACAACAACCCCAAAATTCACCACCACCATATATTTTGATAAATTAATTTTATTATACACGCTATACAACAAGTACATTCATCTTCAAATTTAGGAACAATGCTTTATTGTAATGGTGCCTCACTTACACTGAATTAATTAATTTATTGCACATTTCTCTCCAAAAAAAGGATGCAAATTAAATAAATTCCAGACATTATATAATAATTTTATGAAATTAAATTATACGTTATTATACGTGAGGTAAAATGTTGAAAATTTAACAAAGCTAAATAATATTAATTGTATATTTTAATAAAATTTTCACATTTTCAATGCTGGATAATGTAATGGTAAAGTTTTCAATACGTACAAGTTAAATTTGAAAAAAAGATCTTGAAACAAACAGAAAATACTAAAAGCATGGAATTGTTAAGCTTATTAAGCTTGTTTTATGGATATATTAGGAAATGCATTAATTTTTCTGTTCAAAATCTATTTTATAAAAAAAAAACCAACCACAAGTATTTCAAGTTTTTCTTGGAAAAACTTAAAGTCTATAATAGGCTTATTCTGAAACTGATAAAAATACAAATAGGATTGAAAGTATACCTATTATCAATAAAATTTCTAACGAATTCTACTATAAAATGTCATATATACATACTTCGGTTTATATTTTGTATCTATTTTCCGGCTATATTGGGAAAATGTAAATTAACCTACATAAATATATGCAGGTACATATATGAAATCATAATAGCCAACAATATTATATAAAATATATATTGTTTTCCATTATATCATACACCCATCCAATAAATGACAGTGATATTAGAAATTAATTAATAATGTAAATTAATCAATTCACTTCCAGTTTAAACATAGTAATGGACACGATGATAACCCAACAAATTTGTCAATTATAATTAGACAAGGGTTAAATTATTGCGATATGCATTGGATTAATTGCAACCAAATCTTATTAACAAACTGTGTAATTAAATGCCCATTTCAAATTCCCAAATCCTTATTACAAATAATAATTCTGTATTATTTACAGTTTGACATATTTTACATGTGCAACAACATTTAGGAATAACAAAATCCAAACCTTCATGGTGTGATGAATTCTTTTCCTATTGAATTTTCTGTATAAAATACTTAGGCGATTAACATAGTCAAGTTGGTTTTAAACTAAAGGTTGAAATAAACACACAAAACGACATCATTCAGTAAAAGAGGATAAACTTCTTAACAGCCTAAAATTAAATTAATCTTCTACATACTGCAAGCTTTAGAGGAAAGAACACTATTTCATCACCAAGATTTTAACTTTAAATTAGAAATTTAATGAGTGAAATCCATTTACTATAACATGAATTTACTAAATATGGCACGATAAATGTGTATATAAAATGAAGAGAGAGGGTTGTACAGATTTTAGTGTTGCTAATAATTATTTAATAGCGAGCCATTTTCTATATATTGCAATAAAATGTTTACATTATAAGACTAGGTGGATAATTAGTTGCAAGTAGTTGGAATAATTGCTGTTTTATGATAACCCCCATATTTGGGTGTAAAATAATAATCCACGAAACACAAGTGTCCGTGCTGTGCAAACTTTTGCACATATATGCACACAGTTTCCCTTTACATTATTTATTCATATAAATATAATAATCTGGTAGGTGTACTTGAAAATAAGCTCATGTATGCAAACTTGGTACAATTTCAAGGTAAAAACTTCATACCAGCTGGGAAGCCAATTATTTTACAATTTGAATTTTCTTTATATTAAATTTGGAACAGCGGAATTTTAATAAACGTTTCGTTGTTTAACTGAATAAAATCATATATTGTAGGTATGCAGAAAACGTACAAATTTCAATATTTCTTTTAAATTCATGCGCCGCATGAAGGTGTTTGATGGGAGACCGGAAGGTCAAACTTTGTGTCGCAAAAGGACAAAGCCTTATCTGCGAATAGTGCCGGACGATCGTAAGAACAAAGAAGTATCATCGTTAGCCATCAAGTTCTGATTGAAGTAGGGAAACACAGTCATTAACGTTGCTTAAATTGTTCAGATCCAATATCCTTTTGAACACACCCTTCTATCCGCTTTTAAAAATTATTGCTACACCATTACCATCATTTTTCATTTTTTTTTTTGTCCTTTTAAAATATTTTTCCCAATTCCATTCTTTTCACAAACCTAGTTTGGCTTCCCTTTATATTCACTGTTCTATATATTATAATGAATAAGAAATTATTTAAATAGTGTAGTAGAAAATGAAGGAATGATAAAATGATTCAGTCTGTTTTAGAAGTTATTAAAATATGGAAAAGAAATTACTCTAATTTATTCTGATGCTGTAAAGTGTCCTGCTGTGTCTTTGGTGTTGCCTTCCAGCTTCAAATCTACAGCCTTTGCAAACTTGAGCTATATACAGTTATTTAAGTACTTTAAAAAGATTAAAACTTATTTATAAGGGTGCAGAAAGCACTCAGTGGATAGACAAGTGCTTTGCACAATTTTTTTAGTACAATTTTAATTTAAGTATTTCCACTTTCTGTAATTCCATTTTCTTGCAGATAGATTTTAAAGGGTATGTATTTGTAAACCTCTTATTGCAAAAAAATTGACCTACATTTGTGACAATTTTTAAAAATAGATTGTCCTTGTCATGTAAAGCAATTTTTAAAATGATGCACTTTCGAGTAACCTTGTCACTCTATTTTTATTGCACCACGAAGATACAAATGGATGCTATGGAAACACAAATAACACGTGCGTTGCTATGGAGACGCAAATACCAATACGTGTGTTACTATGGAGATGCAAACAGTAAGTGTGTTGTTATGGAGACACAAAAATCACGGGCGTTACTATGGAGATACACAATACATAATAAATTATTGAAAATAATTTTAAACTAAACAACTATTAGTAATAATTTGTACTACCTTTTCTACTCTTCCCAGCATCTGATGAAATTTCTTTCTACCTGTATGTGACACAATCTTTCAAATGATTGCAAAATATGTTTTACACACCGTGTGGTGAAAACAGCCCCGTTGTCAGTCTAAATTTAACACATGTCGTCGTAGTTCACTGATGTGTTATATACTGGAATAAATTTTGACGTTCTTCATTTCTCCAGAGAGTAACATATTAAACTGAATAGTGGTTGGTCTGGTAAGCGAGAAACCGCACAATTCCATTGAGAAATCATTTTGAACTTTGGTACAATGATGTTGTTGGCTAGAGGATAATTTGCAAAGAGAAAAGCCTTTATTCAATTAACTCATTATGTTTATGATGATCGAGTTTGAATGTTTTTATAACCATCATATTTCTCTAGTTTGTCCTTTTTCACCAAACAAATTTATTGTACTGAATAAACAAACAGGACAACGGAACAGATCTAAAAGCCATTTTGTTATTGTCATAAACAATTCGTACTTCGTAGGGAATTGTTGGTTTGATATATTATCTTTACTATCTATCTAATGTTAGCTCTAGTTCACGGACTTGAGTATATTATATTTGTTAGGAAAATGATGTTTATACTTGTATATGAGGAAGTATTACCATTACTACCTCGACAACTAACTGTTGTTGTGTATAGTGTATACATATCTATATGTATAGAGTTGTTTTTAGAAAAGCACTCGCCTGAGTAAGACTATATATATGTATGTACATGCGAATTCGTTCCTCCCAAACTAACGGATAAAGTTGCAAATTGTGGAATGGAAGCACTCCACTAAATTTCATTAGTTCGTATTTAGATAATGGTGAAGTAACGATGATTCCATAGCCAAACGATACGTCGTTCTGTACCAGTTGGAATTTAATGAAACTTCCTCAGGCAGTTTATTAACTTATGTGTATGTAAGTTTGGCAAAATATAGATTTATCAGTAGAATATTATGCACACAAGGAATTTCAAATCAAATTTGAAAGAAAGGATACCCGTATATGGGAAATATCTGAAAGAGATAACTAACTCTCCATATACATACTGTACACATTATTTTTAAATTTATTGCTTTCTAGTCAATGCAAATACCAAATCTACATTATATTTAATGAAAATTATAATAAGTATTTCAGACAACGAACAATTTAAATATAGATGACTTCCAGCAAGTGGTGTAATTATGAAAAGATTTAAACACAACTCATTTTAGACAGTTTCTTTTTAATTCATTTAAAAAATGTTTAACTTTTTTCGTTTTATTAAACCTAGAGATTTTTAGATCAGTTGAGTGATAGTAAAAATTTTTACTTCATATAAAAATTTATTAAAGATAATAATTAAATTTAACATTCTGTAACAAAAATAGTACAGAAACTTTACAGTTATACGAAATGTGCTTAAACTCACTTTAGAAACTTTATTGAAGCGGCAAAAATTTCAAATTTCGATAGGTTCATCTAATTATTATCGGAAGTGTAGGGGACAATTATAAGTAAATGAATCATGTAATTAATTAAAATTTGTGTTCCACATTTTCAATATTATGTTTAGGTTCTCCCATTAATAATGTAGCGAATCCAGTAAGCAAATGTTATAGAAATGTAGATATATGTACATGCACAATAAACATTAGTGTTTGATCCTAAACTGTCAGGATGTAATACATATACAAACTAGAATTTGAAGTCAATTAAGCTGTGACACATAAATTAAATTCCTTTGTTGAAGGGCCTTCAGCCTTCAGCTGCCTTTATGTGCTATGTTGTGACAAAATTAAGTAAATATCTTATAGTTTGTTATTATTATTATAATTATTAGTCGGTCGAAGACTTGCGTTCGACAGACATATTATTACATGTTTACAGAACAAGAAAACACTACATAAAATATGAAAATTTAAAATAAACTATTAATTCTATTCATAAAACACATGTGCTAAACAAAATAAACGACAAATGGATGCATTAAGCATAAATTAAAGGCTATTAAGCATGAGATTGCCAAATAAAACACCAAAAAAGTGATTTACTGATAATGACTGAATATTATTATATCCGGTTGGGATATACTACATATTTCTATTCGTCCACTTGTGCCCATCAAACTTCTTATATAGATCCAGGGTATACATATTATACGCACGTGTGACTACAAAATTTCCTGCCGAAGCAAACCATTGACACGAAAACACGAGAAAGAACCTCAAAAACGAAACGAAAAAAACAACCAAAAAGTTTTTAATATAAGCGAAGACAAGTGATGTTTTGCAACCAGAAATTTCTTCTAGTTGAAATATATACCACCTTTAAATTTAACATTTGATATACAAAAGCGTGCAGGAAAAATATCAATTTTGATATAAACATTTCACATAAATATAAAGAAATATTAAAAAATATAAGGAGCATTGAAATCAAATATCAAAGACAGAAAGAAATATTTTTATTATAACTTTTAATGGCATTTTGTATATTTAGAAATAAATGAGAGGAAAATATGTACAAGTTTTAAAAACCACAATTTATTTATTATTATTTTGAATTGAAAGTATATGTATATATTTTATATTTTCTTTTATACATACATTCATATTATGACGTTTTATAAAATATTACAAGTGTGAATACAGCTGTTAGGGGTAGTAGCACCCCTGGAACAACGCAATCTATAAATTCAAAACGTTGTTTTAAGTTTCTGACCTATATAGTGGCAGATATTTCCGTTATTGTGTGACTTGAGACAAAAAAAAGTTTTCCCTTTCCGTAATGGTGATGTACTAAGAGGTAGTTTGCAAATAAATGGATTTCCGTGTAGAAAAGCAAGAGTATTCTTCAGTAAGATACCAAATCCCTCAAGAATATACTTGGGTGAATTTGCACTGTTTGTGTTGTAACTTGACGTTTGAAGTTTTTAGTGGCAGTGTTTTTCTCTGTATGCTAAAACAGGCTCAAAGTGGCCGATATGGTGAGGTTCTTTAACACTGCAGTTTCTAACACGATTCAATAGTCCCACAGCTATTTTTACTCAAGTTATTTTGTATTCAAACAAAATTTACAGAATAAAATTACATCGTCTACATTTTGTGCTTTAAAGAAAAAAAGCTTTTCGTAGTTGTGAAACTTTCTTAAAAAAAAAACAGTTATGATTATTTTAAAGTTCCTTAAAAGTTTTATAGATAAAAAAATTAATAATAGCAATAATGCAATTAATTAAAAAATTGCCCGTTTTACCATCATAAAAAGTAGTTGAAAATTTTTTTACGATCGTTTTAAATAGCCTATTAAAGCCAATAAAAAATTACTTGTATAATAACAGTTTTTGGGCACTAACGAAGTGGGTTATAAAAATTTTAACACTTAATATTTTCATAAAATCATCAGCATCATAAAAATTATGTTCAGCCACTCTTGAATATAATAAAATTAGCCCTGTGCATTATTTTATTAACCGTAATTCGTAGTGATTATCGTTTATTTTCAATTTTTTATTAGTTGATTTTTAATTAGATCTAATGAATTTATTATAACTATGTATTTATATGCCAGTAACGTACAAAATGGTATAAGAAATGATTTTACTAGAAATTTTGTTCGCGTACCATTTAAAATCACGCCGCCTTTTTGTTCCCCAATACAAATTTATAACATTATTATTGTCTGTCTATACGTATATTTCATTGTAAATAAATCATGATTATAAAATGCACGTAAAAAATTGTCTAACGTCGGGGACGGCCTTGTACGAGCAATCTGGGTGCTGTTGCCGCCAACATCATGCACACAGTATGTAGATTTAGGGGTTCGGATGAGGGTGCAAACTCGTAAAGAAACATTTTTCTCCACTGGGTGATAGTCATTACTTATTCAGTACCGATCGAAACAACTTCAAAGGTTCAAAACCCATCCCGAATCCACATTCGCCCACTTTTCCGACCACACGAAAAAAATCAACGGATTCATCACATTTAAAACCTATTAGTCTTGTCGGTAATTTATCACGTGTCTAACAATAACTCTCACGTCTCTGATAAATTGATTCGAGAGATTATTTTTATAGAAGTGGGACAAGTTAGGTATAGACTTTTTTGCAGGTGGGATGCGAAAAAGTACCATCGTAATTAAGTGTCAATATAGTGTTACCCTGTGATGTCAATATTGATAAAACTGTACAAAATTCGTATTATGTAGTTGTTTAATGGTAGTAAAAGCAAAACAATTTCTAGATAAAATGGGTTGTGTTGCAATTTTTGCTACGTTGTAATAACATAGGCACAAAAGGGAGGTAATTTTCAATAAATATTAATTGGCTGTTTTTGGTACAACGGAGCGTGAAAGAACCCAATTTATTATGCAATGATTTAGTTGTAATTTTCATTTTCATTTTACAATAAACTGAATAAAATAAAAAACCAAATCTAAATTTAACACATGTATAGAATATTTGAAAATTAATAATTATAGGACGGATCCAACCTGTTATGTGTTAGTTAACTGACAAAATCAATGATATGGTAAAATGATTCCAAAATTAAATTTTTAATAGACTTTGATAGACAATATAGAAATGAATTTGAAAATGTTCATTTCATTTTCCTGTTTATTAAATTCTGACGACCTTTTATGAAACGTATATTTAAATATGTATAATTGCGAAAAAAATAACATTACCGAGAGTTGTGCTTTGAAAAATTTAATTTCGTACAACATTAAATAAGGAACGAATTTACGCAAAGAGAATATTTTTATGTGCTTTAATAATAAACGAAACATTATTGCAATTTTTTTCGCTGGGACCTTATTTGGGATAATTAGATTATATCCAAATAATAAACCACATTAAAGTAAGGAAACCAACAATTTTATTCTCAGTTATAATAGTTTAGTATCAGTATAATAATGTCTATAAATGTTGGCTTCGATGCTTTCTGTTTCGGACTTTATCTACTGTAACGTAATAGGATGTCCAACATATTCTGGCAAATAAAATTAAGCTTCTATGAAATATGAGGTACTTTTATAACCGCATCATTACTCTTATCCAGTGGACGGTCACCGCCATCAGTATACAAAGAATTATTCACTACAAAACAACAGCTCCAGTAAATTGATGTCGAAATTTGTTACAAGAAATTTTCGTCCTCGACATTACTGTAAAAATGAGTCGTTGCTGAGAACTTGTGCATAAGTAAAATGCATGCCAAAATAAGAACAAAATACCAGACGTAAACCTTGTCACAAATTTATAATAATTTCAAGGTGTAAATATATTTTCATTTATTTTGTACTATAATAAATAATATAATATTAATTTAACTGAATTTGTTGAATTGTCGGTAATTCTCCCTTCAGGTCGCATGAAATTGTTTTGTTGTAATATGTACCGAAAACAGCGAGAGTACCGATCTATTTTAGGGGCCACTTTATACACACATCACTCACAGTTTGTTGTTTTGTTTGTACAGTCATTAAATATACACAAACTGAATAAGAGGGCTCTAATGTGTGTCTGCAATGAACATGAAATCGCGTTCGCGATCAGATTTCACCCACATTTTAGATAGAATCACACAACCCATACACATGTACGTGTTATTTTGGGGGATGCGTGATGGTGGTGTTCAATGATGGACGTGTACAGACATGTTCCCTTTGTATTGCTATATTAGTGCAATTTTGACAGATGGCCGGAATTTTACCATCGCTAAGAACTTGCTCTACGTTGCATGGTTTATAATTTATATCGAATAAATCATATTCAACATGCATTTGATTCCATCCCTTTGATGTTTACCATTTTCATAACAAGCAATTAATGTTTCGGTAAAGGGTTTTCCAAAAAATAAAAGAGCTATTGGAACTGTCCATATTTTGTGGATGTGTATGCATAAATTTAATATTTGGAAACTGTAATTAAATCCATTCCTCTCACACAGATATTAGCATTTTAATGTATACGTGTATACATATATTTATTTATTAAAATACACCCATGTCTCGCGCATTATTTGTTTTTTAATTTAATAATGGCTGTTTGTTGTTCAATTGTACCTTATCAAATTTAATTCATTTTTCTTGCACAACCATTACGAAGAAATGCACGTAAATTTCATTTTGAATGGTTTGTGACAACATCAGTTCGCTTTTTAATTTAGTTCGCAAAATGAAATATTGCTGTTATTTACAATTTTTTTTTCGCGTTGCAGAATTTTGCGTCCGATGAACATATTACATGGTATATGCAGATTTTAAGTAACAGTTTTGAAAGATATTTTCATGGATGGAAATGCAATACTGTAGATAAAAAATGGTACAAAGCACTTGCAGCAAATATAGGCAAAGCAAATGCAATTCATGCCAGCTTTCTATGAAGCATTTAAAATGTGTAAAGTTTGACATTAAACGGATTCTGTTCGTAGTCTGAATTCCGCATATTGTTGGATGTAAACCAAAACTTGGCTGAATTATTAGGCTGCAATACGTCGACAACGGTTACACAACATATAAATTTCTTAATGCTGTTGAGTAGTGTACAAGAATTTACTAAATTCAAGTGGTTAAAGCAACTGAAGAACTTTCAACTTTAACCAAAATACCTTAATTTGCCACATAAAACTTAAATTATGTTTAAAATTCATTACATCGGACAAGAATAATTGCTACATAGAGTGCTTTTTTAATATACTATGTGAGGTAATTTATTAACCTGAATGTCCATATTACGGCATGACTTTGTTTATAGCACGAAGTCGGTTATTAGTAGGCAAAAAAATTAATTAATTATGCGTCAACTCTGTTTATATCCGTGACTCGGCGATTAATACAACAATAATAATAAGTTCACTAGAAATTAATGGAATTGTGCTTTCTGTTCGTACAGAACAGCAATTCTTTGTTGGTATTGTTTACAGATCGATAAAAATTTTTATTACACCGTTTCATTAGATTGGTACACACATACAAACGTACATATAAAATAAACAGTATTATACAAAAATGTTTATTATATTCCATATATGTGTATACACAGTTCGTTAATTGTGTAAATGAATGGTAATTGTCTAGTTTTATTGCACGAAGAGATTATGGCTTTGATTATAACATTTTATAAAAAAATAAAGCACAAAAGCGTAAAATGAATACAATTTTTTAACTTTGCTTAACATTTTCATTACGTATCTCTTATCTTAATTAATATTTAGAAGATTTAAACAAAGAAAAAGAATTCATTTCAAACACAAAAGATGTTCCTTTAGAAAATGCTACAAATCGGCTACTATTAGCATTTTAAACACGAAAAAAATGCTTGACTTTCGGCTGATCAGTATTTGCGAACATACGCGTGGCCCGTTAAAGAAAAAAGAATGTTCCCCAATTTATACCATCCAAAGTATAGTGATAAATTCGTTTCAGTGTAAATAGGGTTAAATTTAAATTTATATAACACACATACACACCGTATATGCCGAAAAAAATGTTACTTATATTTCAGGAAATCCGTGATAAATTATACTGTTAGACATAGAAATATAGCTGGGGTTTATTACAACCAGACGAAAAAAAATTTGAGAGCGATTTTGGTGGCGGGACTCTTCTGTATATGTGTGTATAGGTATATATTGTTGTTAGACTTTGTGGAATATTTAATTTCTTCGTGCATGGTACCATAAATCGTCGAAAAACCTGCAAAGTGTGTGCGGAATGCAATTAAGCAAACGTAATGATAGGGGCTCGATGGAAAGACTTATCATTCCCGACACGAGCGTGGCCGCATAAGGCATTTATCCACCATCAACAATCGTTAACTGGCTTCTGGTATGAAAAAGAGAAAGACGAAACAATTGTTCATGGTCTGATAGTGGATATTTGCCTAGATAAAATTTTCTGTTGGCCTTTTAAACTTTACGAAACTACATTGCAAAAATATTTCTTCAGTTTAACTTGACGATTCACTCTTTAATAGAATTAAAGTGTTCATTAGTTTTCCAATTTTACTGAAAGTTCTTTAATGGATGAAACATGCTGTTTTGTCAATTATACGTAATTTATACCGCTTTATGTACAATTTTTTGTACCCAAAAAGCGATACAAATTGCGATAGTTTTGTGCTTAGACTGAAATCACGTTCGACACGCCGAAAACCATCAGTTTGTATGATTATTTCCTCATGTTTGTAGGAAATAAACAAATATTTACATGAATGAAAATGTTCGTGTGCAAGGAAACTTAAACTGGTCCAAATCGATAATAATTGCAATGCATTATTATTTATTTTGTGGTCTTTTGTGAAAATTGTTATAAAATGTTTATGCAATATAAAACAAACACGATCCACCATATAGCAATCATAGTAAAGTAAATATTATTTCTGTTGCTATACTCGTATATAACTATGTAATTTTAATTTTGTAATTAATTATACTGTAAACAGGTCCCATTTAATTATATCATTAACAATTATCTATATGATCAGTTTGATTATACATGATAAATACTGTACCATTTCATTTGTATGTAATTGAACAAAAATATTCATTGTGGAAATCTCATTACGTTAAAAAATTTGGGAAAAATTGCATTGCAAATAAATTTCATAAAATTTATTTCAGGAAAATGCTAATTCATTTATACACGTTCAATGTATTCGTATTATAAAGCTTTCATTTAACGTATATAATTATAAACGATGTGATTCAGTTTAAAAACAATTGCATTTTTTACGCAAGAGCAACATTATTTTGTATTATAGAAATATACAAATTTACAGCTGTTAGCCTTAATTAAATAATTCAATTAATTAAATTGAAACTGAAAGGGAATTAAAAATTGAAAAACAATTTATATCTTTTCATCCAGCTGAATTGTGAGAAGCTTTTATTATTTATCATCAAAGGGAAAAAAACACAATCAAATACTAAACCAGAATAAATGCCACTAACATGTAAAGGTAAGTTTAATTTTAAAAGTTGAATCGATCTCTTTAAGATATAGGCACAATTTTACATTCCCAGTAGGTCAGTAAGTTTTTCAATTTCCTTCTAACGTCCGACTAACATTAAAATCTAAAAATACATATAAGAACCTTTTTCACGATTGGCATATCAAAGTTAAAAATATACAAAAGATTTTGTCACAATAAGAAAAATCTAAATCCTATGAAATTTTGACAATTATTTTTATAAATATTATATACACTTTAGGAATAATTTAATGGTATTATAAATTGACGAATTTATATAATGTCAAAATTTCATTCAGTTTGATTGACATGAATTTAAGGCCATTGATGAATATTAAAAGTGAATATTTCATAAATATTACAACCTGAATCGATTTCACATAAAAAATTCATTTCGTGTCTTGTCATGTTCATCTTGTTGTAAAAAAACAATTTGTAATATGTGCAAATGATTAAAGCCTATATAAAGGATTCTAAATATACCAATAAATCTTTTACACCCCATAAAAACCAACGGCAAAATCACAATAGAGTTTAATTCTCTCCAACAAGATAACAAGTTTAATCAAGCCTTCTAAATCCCTTTTCAAAACGTAAAAATCAAAACTAACCCCTAATAATAAGCCCCCATCGAAGTACTTAACTTTGTTAAAAACATTTGCCACAAATGTTGAATTGTACACGCATATTAGAAATTATGCAAATGCACCCCACAAATTTATATAATATCTACACAGGGTAAATAGTGTGTGATGCAAATTGCCGCCGTTTAAATGCACCCTTAATACTATTGCATCTATTAGCGACACAATGCTCGACCAAATACTACAGGAGGCGACAAATTTCGGTCAAATTTCAATGTTGTGTGTGACAAGCGAGCCCCAATCCCCCGTTATTTATTCGAGTGGGTGGAGATCGGCAAAACAGACTTTTGAGCGTGTCAAATGTATGTCCAATTTCAAGTGGGAATAAGAAGGTTCTTTTAGAAAATAAATTCGAAATGAGCAATATTTGAAAGGAAAATGGGAATTTCGGTGTGTATGTTGGGGATGTCTAATTTAGGTACGTGATTCATTCGTTCATAATACATAATAATTTACCATGGCCCATAATGTTTCTGACAGGTTGGCCTGTTAATAATTGAAAAAGTTATAATGCTATTTCAGTATTAAATATGTAGAGGTAACATAACGCTGCACCGGTGCATAATATTGAGGAAATGAAATAAGTGGGTTTATTTGTTTCTGTAATCGTGTTATTTTATTATGAATGGAGTGTAAACTCATAATATATATGGATATAATTAGAATATATAGACTGTATGTTTTGTTAACATAAAATATAATTTATACACTTTCCTTAATTATTATATCCTCCAGTCCTCCTTCCCTTAATAAATAACATGAATTAAATTTACTAAAATAATATTATCGCTTTAAATTTTATCCTCGATTTTATCTGTCTTTTACATAATATTCGTATTTTGTAGATTCACTGTTGCATTGTGAATGCAACGTTTGATCTAAGCTTGTAAATTGAATTCAACGTTTTAATTAGGTATATTTAATCGAAACTGCTGCAATTTACATATTTAGTTACAAAAAATACATAAAGAGAATCACAGGATGAATACGAATATATAAATATTAAGTAAATTCTTTCAAGAAACAACTGTAGTAGTTGTATAGCCTGTTTTATTGCAGAAATCTGCATGTTTCCAACGATATTTTTACATTTAATATACACGTACTTACCATTAATTTAAATGTGCACAAATCTTTTAAATTTCAAAATAAACAGTTTTTATTTTATTATAAAATTTAATAAATATACATGATGACAAGTTTATATAAACCAATAATTCTTTCAATTTATGGAAAATGAAAAATACATTAATATTTTTTAGTTCCGGAAAATAAATATTTATTTACATTTATACAATATTTGCAAAAAATTACTATCCGTGCAGCAATAAATTGTTTAAAATTTTCGTTTGTACATTCGACGCTAATAATAATAAGTTATTATTGGAGTAATAAATATTAAAACAAGGGTTTTACTCGTAACATAAAAAATAATCAATATTTGAAACGATAAAGGATGGCTACTTATAAATAAATTATAGGAAAGAACACCTAGTAATTAAGATACCATAATCATTATGGATAATATGTAATAATCAAGTTAATAATAGTCGTATACGTACGTTCTTTCTGTGATTAATTATTTTTAAATAATAAATTATTTTTTCTAAGGGCAGTGGCGGATTAGCTACGTAGCAAAAGTAGCAAATGCTACGGGCCCCGCGCACCAATGCTTTGTCACCGTAAAAAAAATTAATTCAGATAGAATACAAGCCTGCTAAAAACTTTTTTTCACAGGGCCTCTCACAACATTTGCTACAGGCC
>SSSI01007898.1:0-24950 GCA_004796505.1 Oryzaephilus surinamensis | reverse complement strand
AGCCTTTCTACAAAATTGTATGAAACAAAATTTAGCCTATTGGTTCTTTGAATGATTCTCTATAATATATATTTTTTGTAGAATTTTTAATAAAGCCATTTAGCCACATTGTGTTCCTAAAAAATTAGGGGGTTTTTTAGGCAACCGAAAACACACCTAATCCCCTCTTAAGATGTGTAATTAGTTGATATAAATCAAGACATGTTAAATGTTTTATAGTGATAAAAACGATCACAGATGTCGAACAGCATTATATTACTTAATTTTTTTCCCAACATTATAAGAAAAAGGATAGTTCACTGAATTTAGAACTTAAGTAAAACTGGATATTCAAATTTTTGTAAAATATTCCATTTTTATTAGTACGTACTTCAATATAATTTATTATACATCAAAATGCATTATGTCTCTTCGGTCGTAAATGACACATTTATGGATAGAAATTAGAAAAAAATAGAAGATAATTTAAATTACCCGTTTTGAAATTATTTTTCAAAAAACAGAAGGAATAGTCATAGGAACATAAATAATAGTTATTTGTTTTATAAGGCTAGAAACTGAGCTTTTGCGAGTGTGAGTTTTTTGAGGGCTGAGGCCGCAGGCCGAGGCCCTCAACGTACGAACACTCGCAAAAGAGTTTCTAGACGCATAAAACACAATATTTTTTGCGCCGACAATAATTATTTAAATAAAAAAATTAATTTAATAAACAATATTTCGACTTGACACATTTGACATCTGTCAAATCAATTCATTTTCTGAATCAGTGGGAACGTAAATTGCACTAGATTTCATTTTGCCTGCCTAGGCAGGAAAAACGCAGTTTCTAGACGATTTTCGCGATTGCAAAACGACTAAATACGGACGGAGGCGCAAAAAAAATTTTTTACTAACTTGTATGCCCTAATAAATAGTCCTACAAATTACTTTAAAACAAAAATAATCAATATAATTATATTATAGAAATAATTAACAAATTTTTGACGACTTCTATAGCAGGAATGTACTTGTCGAGAGTGTACCCCTCAAATACTCGTATGTAATCACCTCATACTCAAACTAGTTTGCCGAATTAGACAATTTTTTATATTTGACAACATCTTTTAATAACACTATCCCTATTTATCTATTGGTTTCAGAACAGTAATAAATCATTTTTTATTTCTACTACTTCAGAGGCAATCTTAAATTGCGACTATCTTGGCTACAAAAGTAAATCTATTAACAATTTTATGATCGCATCAAGCACTTGGCAATACATATTGAAAAATTGTAACAAATACGTATTTTGAAATTTACTCCAGTGGAAAAAACAAATGATTGTATGAAATTTAGTTACAAAACATAGGTGTATGATTATGTTATAGGTTAAAATCAAGCATAGATTTCTGTAGTCTCTGCTTTGTTTTCTTTAATATTTTGACGATTTTCCAATAGCTCGGTGATGAATATTCATTTGATTTTCGAAATATTCAATACGATTTAAAATCGGTTTTTTGATTGATTCGAAATTATTTTCATTTCGAAGATAATCGAAACATAAAAGTCAAATAGACAGAAATTTAAAATTGAAAAGTTTAAATTTAAATAAATGTATCCAAGTTACGACAATCATTTTTCTAGTAATTCTCTGTTCCATGCTGCTGAAATAAAAAGAGACAAAAGTTTCCACTGGAGTAATAATAGAAGACCTTTCCTGTTTAAAAGAATGGACGATATGCGCATAAAATGTGCGCATCTTGAGCGAATGTTTGATCTGTTTGATCGCCATTGATTTTTCCTTTTGACGTAGGTATATGTATTTATGTCTAGCCGTTGCTCAGTAACTGATGCGCCGAACCAATATAGTAATTGCCGTTGGACAATGCGCATGTGCATGATACTACTACAGTAAACAGTACTAATATATATGTATCAACAAAAATTCTCTCGAAGGCGTAGCAGCCTAGTGGTAAAAGTGTATGTCATACACGCTACAGTCCGTGGTTCGCGTCCCATAGCTGTCCCTTTTTTTAGTGGTTTTTCTGGAATATACACATTTTCCTTTTTTAAATAAAAAAAATATTTACACTGGTTAGCATAGGTTAGGTTAGATTAGGTTAGTAGGTTATTTTTTTAAAGAAAAGTGTGAGATTTTCTCCTCAGAACAAACTCAATTAAAAATTCAATAGACGCCTATTGGTTCGACCCAAGTGGTATATGTAAACCTCATTTGATTTCATTTGAATTATTAGTGTCAAAGACTTCAAATCATAATGCGCACAAAATTTGCGCATCTTGGGCGAACGTGACGTCAGTGTGAGACAAAGACCGTTTAAACGAGAAAGGTCTATTTCAGTATACATATTTGTTATCGGTCATAGACTGTGCGCAACTTGATACTTGACACAACTCTGCTTTTTGCTAATCTGTTTACGTCATGAGTGAGACTACTGCAGATACCTAGTATGTACACAAAATTGTGTGCATTTGTTTAGTAAATATTTATGCTTTTAACAAACATACACAAATTTACAATTATTATTGATTATTTACAATAATCATAATACGTAGAAATTTTGTTAAACGAACAACCATTAAAAACAAATAAATTTTTAATATCAACTATTTCTAGTTTCACATTTAGGGGGATGAAAAGTGATGCAGCAGGTGTACAGAATTTGTACAATTGAGACGTATTGCGTCTCAAGAGATGGATAAATTACTTTTTAATTTTTTAAATTGTTTTACACCCCTCCCCTATTCCAGAAATTTATACGATTTTTTGCGAATAAATAATAAATGCGAAACGGTCACATGCAGAAAAAGTTCAGGTACTTGATTAGGGGCGAGGGGGTGATTAAGGGAGCACGAGTGGTAAGTTTATTAAAGTTTCTGTATAACACCATCAAGCGTTCATTAAGCCGAAGTGATGAGATCAAAATGTCAATGGAGTAACGAGAAAATGAAATGAACTTTAAATGGGGACCAATTCAATAGCTTTTTCAACACCGAAAAACAAGACTTATAGAAAAATTCAATTACACTGAAAGAATAATTTTTCATGTGGAAATTGCAACACATTTTTAATAAAAGAATGTTGAAAACAAAATTTTTTGTTGTTCTTGTTTTGTTGTTGTTGTTTTTATACTTTAAAACTGTTGTGATATTTATACGGCATTTTTATAGCCACCAAATAGAATTGAAGACGGTTTTCGGTAGTATACAAATTTATTATTACTATAAAACCGACAAGTAAATTGAAAATGCCAATTAAATGGTCATAAAGTCGAAATTTGAAATTTAACCAAAACATAAACTTGATTTTATATTATATGAAAATCTGTCAGATATAATAGAATGTTTGTAATAAAATTCCCATATTATAATACTCTTCAAAATCGCCGTAAAACACAATTAGTGTGCAATAAATTCAACTGGGAAGAAAAATAAATATTTTGCCGATCAAAACACAAAATTTTGTGCACATAATAACGAACCGCTACTGATTATTATTATGTTTGCTTAACGCAATCTGTTAACAAAATTGACAATATATTCGGGAAAGTTAATATACTCACAAGCCCTTTCGAAACAACTTTATATATTACATATACATATACAAAAGCGACGATGATGAATGAGGTTCTTTTAGTTATATATCCAACGCCGAATTAAATTAGTTTTCCAACAGCCAGCATTTCTATTTATGACGGTTCTCACCCGTTGTTGTTACGAATAACTTTTACTTGAAAATGTGAAACACACTTATTTGTACAAACATACATACCATACATATATGTGCACATCACGAACTTGTACAAAAGGTTTCTCTGTTTTTACGTGGATGAAAGACAACTTTTTGGAAAACATGCACACAATTATGACGCATTCACCAATTTTCAAACAATTTTTCAAAATTTAACAGACAAATGAAATTGTAATTTATTACTTTTATAGTTAATGGTTCAGTTAATTTTAAATAGTCAACCAAGTCAACTATATACATATAAATAAAATATTATTTTAAATTACAAAATGATTATAAACTTTTATTTATTCAAACACAAAACAAGATATTTTGATTTATAAATTATAATATTAAATTGATTTAAATAATTTTGTTTAAAATGTTTCGTTTTAAAATTGCTGATAAAATATATACTCGTACATAGGTATTAATTTAAATAAAAATGTTTATATGAAATTTATTTACATTTATGATCTTTGCGAGGTCATGAAACGAATGCTTTTTCACTTCGCTTAATCCGCTTAAATTTCAATTGTTACAAAACAATGTATTTTGTAAATTATCTAACTAAATAGGTAATATATATTTGTTTATTTGTTTAAATGATTTTTAATAACATAATGTCAACGTAACGTTATAAAATTTTGTCTTTTTATTAAAAACCAGGCAACCGGGAGGAACCCGGATACTACATATTTTATTTGAGAATGTGTTGAGTTTGTCACAGGTAAACCAAGGTAGTCCTAGGAAAACTATTAGATAGTCCTATTTTAACATTTTTTGAGGTTAATATTGAACTGATTGCAATAGATGTAGTTATTAACGATGTACCTTTGTATAACCAAATTTCAACGTTCTACTCCCAACAATAAGCTTTTGGCTGCACCGATCAAGCCCATTTTCAATAGGGAACTTCATTTATATTAGAACAACATGTATACAAAATTTCAGCCTTATAGCTCTATTCTGTCGTGAGTTATCGTACTTACAAGATTTGCGTACGGCGACGAAAGCTCCATTTATATACATAATATTTTGTTTTTTCAAACAAAATATAAATATGTATATTAAATATAAAGAGTTTCAACTGAAAAATAACTATTTCCTAAAAGCATGTGTGCTATAATGATATATTTTACAACCGAGTTATAATGATGGCTTTTATTCATAAAAAAGTTTCTTCGCGTACCTACGAGCTGGGGAGCGAATTAGGCATTTTTTCATAGCATCAATCATCAATTCATCATATAGGTTACTGATCATGTGTATATATGGGGGTACGGATTATTATATTACAAAAAGTAGATGCATAATATACATATAGGTATAGTACGTTTCAAGATATAGTGAGTTGACTAATTATCATTCAAGATAATACCCGCTGCGCAGAGATTAAATTTGAGGTACCGGCACTGAGGCAAGAGACGGACTTAAAATTGTTTCGCCCTCTAATAGTTGGAATAATTGTGTTTTTAACCATTTCTTATTTCAAAGAATTTTTCATAATTAGTAATTACCGTCCTACTGAAACCCCCCGTTGTGTCATATAGCATTAAGCTGGCTTAAGGCTAATGAAAGGTAATTAGTCAACTCACTATATCTTGAAACGTGCTATACTTAAATCATATACGAGTCCAAGATAAAAACTATTATTGATGGTAAACTAAAAATAATTTCAACAAATTCAGTATGACATTTAGTCATTCTTAATGATTATTTAATTATCATACTTTTACATAAACAATTTGTATTTGTAACTTTGATACATCTTTAAAAAAAACTATTAATTTATGTATATACTTACGATAAACGATAGAAAAAATAAAAAGTTATGTAAAATAGCAATTCGATTAATAAGTTTTCATTGTACAAATGTGCTTTTTTATAGTCTTATCAGAAGCCAGTGCTTGTAAATTACTTCACAGGAGACCAAAAAATTATTTAAAGGCTTTTAACTTCGATCTGTCAAATCTATATTGTCAAATAATAACTTCACGAACCATACAATTACCTATTCAACTAGATTTTTTAAAACCTATTTAGTTTAAAAAACGTAATAATGAAAATTTTTAACAATAAGATTTACAAGATTTATTGTTACGCGACGTCAAGAAAAAACCGCCACGAATATGTTGAAAGAAAAAAAATTGATTCATGAACACGATTACAAATACGTAAACAATTTGTGAAAAATAGTTTCAACGTACACCACAAAAACGAAAACACTATGTCTGATATATTATAAATAGATTTAAAAATATCCATTTACTTAAGCATCTAATATATATTTCATGCTCCCCTTTTTGCACAGGTACGACAATGGATTAACTGAATACGCACATTTTTATTTTTTATACAATAAGCACGGGGGATGAAAAAAATTTTCCAGTTGCGTTGTTTATGTGGGAAAAATAATGCCATCGCAATGGCAATTATAAGATGCATTCAAAATGATGCTTTTATCCTACCCTCTTAATTCCAACTGTACCATATAATACAACTACGTGTATAAAACGTTGTTGTTCCCCATATCCTTTTTAAGAGTGAATCATAAAAATAAATATATATAGAAAACGAAAACACACTGAAAATGACACATCACGCTCCAATTGTCCTTTTTCCCATTAAATGGCTTTGATGACGTTGATTATGATGTACTTTTAGGATATGAAAAAATATAATATAAAAAAACTTTGTTTTCAAATTATTATTAAAAATTACGACCAAAGGCACAGTATAAGGATAAAAGAGGAAAATCTATACAAGAATTATATAAATTCGGGGTGCGTGTTCGCCTGTTGCAAATCATTTTGCACCTGTCCTTGAACTAAAGTTTCTACGTTCACTTTATTAGAGGGTGGCCCCATAAAGAATCGGGGCTCTTTTGATAACGTAAACGGATCGCCGGTTTTTTCATTTAATAAATTCCGAAAGTTTAATTAATGCGGAGGAAAATTGTGTGAACTTATGCAACCAGTTTTTGTACACATACAGTTGGTAACGCTATTATCTCATTACCAACTTAACAAAACTGACATCACATAGAAATTAATTAATATAAACAAAGTAGAAACATTGTTGGCTGGTCCATAAATAATGATGAATTATTCCCTGGAGATTGAGGAGAAATAAGCGCTCTAGAGCCCCAGACATTAATTATTATGGACCTTAAAATTGGAAATGTGTCCAGTGTTGGTGATTTTCATCAATATTGATTGGTAAATAAATTACATTACACATTGGGACGATATTGTACTTAATAATTAATTTTTTTTCTAACAAAGTAAGATAGTAATTTGATTAAATGCAAATCTATCTTAGAAATTCAAATAAGTGAAAATCTTTTTAAAGCTTAGTAAATGTGTGTGTGGTGGAATCAAGACCATGTTTAAACTGTTTCAAAACTACGAGTATATATTCAACAGTGTGGATTCACGTGGGAATAGGGCCGTACAATGTTAATTCACCGTAAAATACATGAATTTATTTACAAATTCCTAAATACACTACTAACTAGTTAACTGTGTTCTCTTTGCTGTTTGTTTTGTGCTTTTTGATGAAGGATGAGATACAAAACACTAACATACACACACACACCACGTCAGTTTCTAGCAACTTTTTAATTACAATAACGACAAACATTCTAACAACAAATTTTACTAACAAAAACTTTATACTACTTCTCATACAATAATTAAGTCAGAATTAAACCACTAAAACTCAACATTTTTAAGAGCTTCACACCACAAATATTTACCGAAAAAGAAAAGTATTATTCACAAAGAAAAATAAATAATTTATTTTCATAACAATACAACTACAATTTCAACATATTAAATTTGCAAAAGAATAGCCACACCAGCCAACGTCCATTTTGTGGCTTTTTCTTTAGTTTTCAAATTGAATGTCCACACAAATGTCGGACCTCGCATTCTAGTTTTATATACAGGACAATCGTACATATTACGTAGTTCTTGTTTGTCTTGTGTGATGGCTTTTATAAATATAACTGGCATCACCGGGAACAATTCCTTTAATTTCGAGTCTGCTATGCTATTCATCTGTGTATCCCATCTAAAAATATACAACAAAAGCAGCAAGTAAGTATAATAATTTAATAAAATTTCACAATAATAAATTATACCTTGCACCTTCCATAAACAGTCCATGCACGTAGGCGCCCTCTCTTGGAGGTGCTGTGAATTCTTCTTTTTGTTTCTTTGTCACATCCGTAAGTAGACACATTTTATCTAATGGCCATTCATTTTTTCTGGCCGTTTGTTGCATAATGGCTGTCAGAAATGATTGTGGATTGAAAAATCCACCCAACCAAACAGTAGCTGGCATGGAAAAGTCTGTAGTCCAACCTTCCAATTCTTTTACACGTAATGTTAAATCAGCCACCCATTGTCCTAAAGGCAATAGACTGGGATAGGCCTTAGAAGACCATGATTCCGGCACAACATCCATAAATAGCGATTGATCCAAGTCTTCCATGTCCGAAGTAATAGTCAATTCACCTTTTAAGCCTAGCTCGAGTTCCGTTAAAGATCTTCTCATTTCTCCGGTTAAATTATTCATTCTTTCGCATTCTTGAAAAGCAACAATTATATACGGTGTACGGTCTTCTACTTTTGCCATCATTTCAGCTATTGGATACTTTTCAGGCAGTTTATCTAAAATTTCTTCTAATGTGCTACGCACTTTATCTTCATGTGACATTCCAACACCAGCAGATGCACCAGCATCTCTTGGTTGCATCTCGAAAATCGTTTTAAACATATTTTCTGATGTGGTTGCCAGAAAACCAATTTCGGCATTTGGATGTAAGCCGTACAAATATGGACTTTCAGGTGGTAATCGGTCATCAATGTAACGATGATAACCGGCATAATCCATATTCGGTGGTGCATAGAAGGCAGGAGCAAACTGTAATTCTCCTTCAATTAAAGATGGTTGCATATATTCAGATAAATAGCTGCGACATAATCTGCGATCCCAATCATCTGTTATGTGACCACCATACATTATTTCACCGAAAAGGTAGCGCAAATCTTCCCATGGAATCTTATTATTCGATTCCAAATAATTGTACAAAACACTAATACTAATTGTTAAATCACCAACATTAAATGGATAGTTTCGATTCCAGCCTTGAGCACCAAATTTTCGCCGTTCCGCAACCACAGCATGAAAATAGCATAAGGAAAATAATATCGCCTTGAATTCCGCTTCTTTCGTACTCATTTCTAATGTTTCTTGTGTGAAGTTATCTAATGCTTTGTGCAGATTAGCATGCATTCCAGATGGGGGTTCGTTTGTAATTTTGATCGATGATTCTAAAATTCCTTGTGGTATAATGCACTCCGTTGGTGAAGCAGACGGTTCTGCACTCAAATATAAACGATATCTTTCGTGCCCCGATTCCATACATTGTTCCATTTTCTTTTCCAATGTAGACAGCCATTTTTGTACTAAGTGAATGTTTTGTAGTATCACCCAATGACCTTCAGATGCGGCCAAATCCATAGCATTTTCAGCGACGATTTCCTGTCCTTGTCCCAGAGAAACGCTGTGAAAGTTGCCACGTTCAATTGATAGACCCAATTTGTGGCCCATATATTCGACATCTTTCAGTGGATTCACACCAGGCGATAGAATAAAAAAGACCGGTGTTGAACTACTAGTTTCTTCGTAAGACTTTTCAAAGCTAACAGATCGAGCGGTTACATACTTAACACCTAATTCTTCTTCAATGAATCCACGGACAGCGTATGTCATACGATCAGTTCGAAGTGATCGCATAATACATAATTTCTGAATTGCAGTTTTGTTCTTCCATTCACCAGGAAATTTTTCTTTTTCTGGACACTCACTATCAACAAATTTTTTCCAACGTTTTCCCGAACCTTCTAAGTCCTTATCAAGATTTCGGAATTCGTCCATTTGTGACAAAGCTTTAATGCCACCCCAAGAGATATTATTCAGAAAATCAACCGGTGATGTAACATTTGTTAAAGCCGGATAACGTAACAAAAAATCTAATTCATCTACTTGAATCTTTTGAGCGTGCAATAAAATTTGGAATGTCATTTGTGCCATAAATGTTAACTTATCACATTCGAAGAGACCTCTTGACGTGTACATAAAAACGGAAAATGTTATACTGTCTAATAAATTTATGACGCGTTCTTTAAGTTTTTCTGCTGGTACAGCTCTTCGTAAAGCATCTCGAAATACTATGCTAAATGCTTTTAATGAAAACTGATAAATAGCATTAATACGATTTAAATCGTTTAGAATAAAATACAGAATAGAGGCGCGTGCAGCACAGGGTCGATATTGTTCTCTGGCTTCATCAATTTTCACTGAAGTGACTTTTGCTTCCTCCACTTTTATTTCAATTTCAGTAGCTGTTCTTTTTGTTGTTTCTAAATTCAGTACCAAATCAACATCACCTAAAATATTGCCGGTAGCCGAGGATAACTTGTACAATAAGTTGTCTTCACATGTTTTTAATGTAATCTTAAAATCATTTTGTTGTTTAGTTAGAGAAGATTTCAATTCTTCTAAATCGGGACGTTCTGATTTCACTACATCAGCTAATAATTGTTCTTCTAATCCATCACGAGTTACTGTAAAGTTAATTAAAGTTGTTTGTGCTTGAATTTCGGGTTTGTAATGTGGATTTGCAAGTTTTGTATGTAAAATCATACGAAACTTCGGATCATAATCAACCTCTTTATCACCAATCTTAATACATTTGCCCTTTTTTATTAAAACTCGCCCTAATATCGGATCAAGTACAGCATCTAATGTTTCATCAATGTTTTCTAATAACACAACTTCACCATTTATAATGCATTGTTCAATTGTATCTAAATAGGTCTTCATTGTTAAACGAACAACTTTTAATTGATCTCCATATCGTGTTTTAATCCATTTTATGCCCTGTAGCTGTGGATCAATCATTAATGGCCATCTTGATGAATTATTCAATATGCAAGCATTTTCCGTTGACATCCTATCAGTTGGTAAACCTTCATTATTCCATTGAGCAATTTTAGCATCGTCTGTTAAGAGTGTTAGCGGATCTAGACCATCCGTCATTGGAATCTCTGTGGGTAAAGTTTTCAAAAATGGTCTCCAATATTTATCCATCATATCAATACGATATTGCCTTGTAAAGCAACCAACATACGATATAAATGATGTGACTAATAGAATATCGCCTGGTAAAGTAACAGTTGATGACTTGTACTGTTTCACTAATTCTCGCCAACGGATATCTTCTGAGGCTAAGCCATTCACTAATCTATTTGCCAAATCTATCATTGTAGCTGTTGCATCAGCTTCGGCTTGACATTTCATTTTGGCATTAGTTGCTTCTTCAAATTCCGCCCTTAAAACGCTCAATTGTTGTTCCAACAGTTGCAATTTGTTATTTAATTCATCCAATTTTGCACGCGCTTCTGATAATTCTTGATTTGCTTTTTGTAATGCTTTTCTTTTCGGTTCAACAACAACAAAAACGTCGTAAAATTTTAAAATGTTTATAACCCAAGCACATAAACCAGCTGCCGCTGCTGATTTCGAAATGATTTTCTCTGGCGTAAAATCAGGACTTTTTAAATATTCTTGTGTAACTTTAACGATTTCCGCATCCATATTTTCCTTATCGTAATGAATTAAATCGTAAAGAAATTGATCCACTTTTGCCATCATAACCTTGCATGCCTTCCAACTACGATCTTTAGGTATTTTACCTTTTGTTGCAAACAAAACCAAAACAGCAGCACAAACATTTACAACAGCATCTGGTGGTGTAGCGAATGATTTCATTTCAGTTAAATTGTTTTTATTTAATGTGTTTAACGCCTCTTGAGCAGCAATTAGGGCCGGTTCAGCTTTTGCCAAATCTTCGGCACAAATTTTCGCTTTAACTGATACATCTTCTTCAATTATTTTCACTTTAGCTTCCTCTTCACTGGCAATAGCTTGTTCTTTTGCAACTTTTTCATTTTCAGCACTTAAAACAGCAATCAGTTTGCCGGCTGCTTCATTTTTAGCTGTTAATTCGACCTCTTGTACAGCAAGTATCTCTTTTAAGCCATCAACTTCTTCAGATGTTGTTGCCAATTTCGTAATACCATTTTCAAGTCGTTCAATGTTATTGTATATATTATTTGTGTTTTCGGTTAATAATTTCGAATAAAGTGCAATTTGTTCTAGGAACGATTTTGGTGTTGTGTAATTATACCGTTTTTCGTTAAGTAAATATTTTTGTGACATTTCATTGACCACTGAATGAACATAAGACATATACAGTGAAACAGATTCAACCAATTGTTGTGGTAAACATTCAATTTCAGCTAAAAATCGTTTAGACACTGATTCCAAAGCTTCTTTTGGCCATTCATGGAACCAATCGATTGATGTGCAATTTACTAATGCTGGAAATTTACGTCCTCTAATACGTAATGTAGAACCAACTGGTGAGAAACACAAAACAATCTTCAATAAACGTCTTACACGATCTATAAAAAATTTCCAACAATTTTCTCTTGTATCTTGCAATCCAATGCCTTTCACTTCACCTCTCATTGCATTTATTACATTCTCCACATCTTCATCAGCCAACAATTCACTGATCTCCCCTGAAGCCAACATATCATTAATTAATACCAAGAACGATTCCTCTGGTACTTGGGCATCAGTCATTAGAAAAACAATTCCGACACTTTTTAAACCAGCTTTCAAATACAACTGAGCTATATCGGCTTTCATATCATTCATAGAGTATCCTTTCTTTAATTGTATTTGGAAAACTTCAAAAGAAGATATAAAAGCTGCTAAACGCGTTAACGACTGTTTTCCAGATCCTCCAACACCAACCAGTAAAGCATTTCCACGTGGTGCTTCCATTATACGATTTATTCGACAAATATGATACATTGCATCGTCAAACAATACCAAATTCATAGCGGCAACCAAATCATTATATCCAGCCAAAGCGTCATTCAATAAACGACTCAATTGATTGTACTCTTTTATCGGATAATATTTTGGATCTCCTATTCCTTCAGCAAAATGACAGAAAATTAACGGTTTCTCAAATACATCATTTTCTTCAATTTCTTCAAATGTTTTCTTCACCACATCAATAACTAATTTATTGTACAAATCCATATCGCGACGTTCCACTAATTTATCGCCATAAACCCGATCAGCTTCATGCATCCATAAGCGAATCATGGCTGTTTGAGTTTGTATTACATTACCAGTTGTAAATAGTATACCTTGAAATACGTTCGATAGATCGCGCAACGTAAACGTGTAATGAAATTTAACAGCTGTCGGTAGAAAACTTTGTGCAACACGTTGATGTAATGCTAGTGCAGCATTTAAAATCGGTTCGCATATTTTATTAACACTAGCATTGAATTTATTATGTGGATTAGATAAATGTTGTGTTAGAATCGAGTTGTAAATGTGTAGTAATGCATCCATTCCGGGAAAACTAACAGCAAACACTGAGAAATGTCTTTGTAAACGTGGATTGATAGTAAATGAACCAGCAGTTGGATTCATACACGAGATAAATTGAATATTGTGAATATCTTTGAGTGTTAGTTTTTGTCTATCATACCAATGCTGATAGTCCATATATTGGCGGAGTAGTGTATGAGGTTGTACAGTGAAATATTTATCAACTTCTGGCATATTCATGTCATCAACAAAGTAAACCATTTTCTTTGAACCTGGTGGACCGAAGACACGGCCCGCTTTTTTCTCTAACGGTTTTTCCAAAATTCTTTGCAACATTTCTGATGTTGTATAGAAATTAAATGGTACATCAGTTACATCATAATCGTCTGACGATAAACTGTTCAGTTTTTCACGGACGATAACTGTTTTTCCACTACCTGCTGGACCCACCAACATAACTGGTATACTTTTCGCTATGAAATGATCAATGAAAAATCTTATCCGAGTCGTTTCAGCTGTATTAACTAATGTCGCTTGTAATGGAATATCAGGATCCAATTCAAAATCGGGTACGATTTCAGTCCATGGTAAAAATCGTTTAGTTTCTGATTCAATAAAGTAACTAAAAACATTTCCACCAACTGGAAATTTGACTGATTTAAATTCATTCACAAACCATTTGCTGAATTCGTTGCGCCAATCGATAATTTGGTCTTGAAATAAAGCCGATCCAAAAGACCAAACAATAGCAAATACAAAATAAATTTCGTACCATTCTTTCGGACAATCGGGCGGTACATTATGGCTGGTTAGGAAACAGTCCAATAAAAAGCACAGCATTTGTAAATGAGCAATGTCTGATATGGGTGTGATTTTTTTGAATTTTTTACGTATTGCTTCTAAACATGGTGGCACATACTTATCAAACAGTATCATTAAATTGGCCTTTTCACTTTGTTGAGTTCTCGTATCGATCCAGGACGCTATAAAAGGATTCCAACCTAAATCAGCTGGATTTATGTACAAAATACCAGCTCGTGAAACTGTAGCTGGGGTGGCGGTACGTAAAGAAGCAATTTCAAATAGTAGTCTCATGTGGGTTGTTAAAGCTATTCGTTCATTGCTTGCTAAAGTCAACACTTTATTGTCATCCATTAGAGTATTTAATGATTCAATCCACATTGGATCTATGTCACCATCTAACACTATCCATTTCGGACCATCACCAGTTAAATTGGCTTGATCACGCATTATTACCGAGAATAAACCATCCTTCCATTCTCTTGTTGCAGGATTTATAACGCCAAATAACTCATTGTTGGTTACAGCTTTTGGATTTAAATCGTTATACATTGGTTTATGTTTTTGATTTTGATAAGTTTTATTGAGCGTTTTCCATACCATCGTTTTACCAGTACCAGCATATCCAATTACAAAAACCGAATGACGAACAGCAAACAATTCTTCTAATTGCACAATTTTCAAAATAAATCCATCTTCAGGTTGCAATTTTAAGTCAACTGCAGATTTCTTCACTAATTTTTCAAATTCCATATTTCTTTTACGTGGAACATCCAATGCAGGGAATAAGTCACCAATTAAGCCCATGAACACGGGTACATCATCAGTAATAATTTTGGGAATATTAAAGTCTCGCAAGGCTCTCATTAGAACTTGATCTTCTGGTCTTTGTCTATCGCCTCGTTTCAATGAACCGGCAACCACCAATACAGATTTGATAGCTCTTAAACCCCAGTCATAATGGTCTTGTTTGCTAAGCAATTCCCTGCACAAGGTGTATAAGGTGATAAATTTACGAGCTAGTAGTCGGGCTTCTTGGAAACCTTCAGCGACAAGCATAATTTCACATATCAACTCAAAATCTGGCACTACCATGGCACAAGGTCGAAAAAGTGCTTTCAAGTTTTCAGGTAGTTCAGTACGACCAGCATACCCCGGATTCATGGTAATAAAAAGACCAACCTAACAATATTTATTTGATCTTTTTTTGATAAAATTTTAAGTAATACTACTTACCGTTGGTATTAACACAATTTCTTGTTCCAAAAATATAAATTTGGACTTTTTTGCTTTGATAGCATCTTCAATATTTTTCACCTGTACTGCTACAACTGACAAAACTTCCACTGAGATTCGATTAAATTCATCAAAACAACCCCAACAACCAGTTTGTGCTAAACCTTTATAGATATTACCAATTGATTTGTAATCCATTTGTTCAGAACAATTAAACACGTACACCATCATGCCTAATGCTTTGCCCAAATCTTTCGTGGTTTCAGTTTTGCCTGTTCCAGCTGGACCAGCTGGTGCACCACCCATGATCAAATGTAAACTTTGCGTCAACGTTATATAACAACGATCCGTTAATGGTGTTATAACTAAGCGTGGTGTATTGCCTAGATATTCATAAGAATATTTAAATTGTGCATCACATATATTAGCAAAACAGTTTTTGACTTTATCATCCCATCGATGACGCAATTGACTTTGCCATTGAAAAGCTTGCGAATTTTCCACTTTAACTGTAATCATTTTACCAACAACATCACGTGAATGTACGTCGATCGTACAAATCGTCATAATTTTTTGACGATCACCTGCTGATAAATCGCCAAGCAACAAATTTATCAGTGCATTTAATTGATTAACTTGTTTCTTATAATAATCTTTTAAAGCGTTCTCGTAGCCTTCTTCCAAACGTGCAAAAGCCATATTCACTTCGGTGGTCCACCAAATTTGAGTACCTACAAATTTTGGCCTTTACATTTGAAGAGACTTAATTATCAAAATTGTTTACCACAAAGAGCAGGTTGTGCAGGATAGTCAAAAATCCATGCATCTCTAGCCTTGTCCTCATAAGTGATAACAGCTTCAGCGAAAAGATTATGTAAAGTGGAACGCATTGTATCAATAACGCGATTTAACCAAATTTCAACTTTTCCACTACAATCGCAAGTCGCATTAAATGTCACATGTTCTTCATTCTCTTTGGAAATCATTCCTTTTGCACGTTTACTATTTTTACCACCTTCTTGAATAAAAATCAGTTTTGCTAATGAATCAAACAATTTTGTTAAATGTCTTTGAATCAAATCAGGCTGATTTCCATTTGATAGTATATCCAACAAGTCTGCTGAAGAGACAAAATAAAATCGTGGAAAAGCTAAACGTTTCGTTTCTAAATAATCGTTTAAAGCTTTTTCACAAAGTGCCAATTCCGATAAAATCGTTTCTAATTTTTCATATAATCCTGATCGGTTTGTTGCTTTAACAATATTTAGAGTTTGCAACATCTGATTTAAAACATCTTTAAAATCTCTATCGACACGTTCAAAACGTTTCGAGTCTTCTGGTAATTGATTTCTTATATCTTCTGATCCAATAAATATGCTTTCCAAATATGACCATTTACGTTGAACTTCAAAAAATGCTTGAATTACTTGATCAGCGTTGGACAATTGCTTTTGCCAATTGGAAACTTCTTCTAAAAAGAAGCCTATAAATTTTGATGTCATCATGTTTTGTAAAGCCGTTTGATTTTCTTCCAATGTTTCAATAACATCTTCACTAATTGTAAGTAGACGTAATTTTGTCCGTTCATGAACTGTTGTACCAAATTCCATGACTGACCATGTAGCACTCAATTCTTTCAAAACTTTCTCCATTGACATTTCTTTCACCGATTTATCAACAATATTCTTAACTTCATCTTCATATTCATGAAGATGTAATTTAAGTAAATCATCCAATGTTGTTGAATCATCCATTACGAATCGTACCTAGATTTGATGAAACGAATGGAGTCGATTAAACACTGTGAATGGTTTTATTCAAATTTATTGATGAAGGTGTAGATGTTGGAAATAAAAAATGGTTAATGATGGTAATCTTCAAACTATTTACTCACTGTGTAATATGGTGGAAGTCTTTCAGTTGCCTGCATGTAATTTTTGAATTCAATTATGTTTTTATAATTTTTTATTTTAAAATGGTTATTTATTAAAACAGAATCTTAGAAAGTACCTTTGTAGCTTGCATCAATTGCACCCAATGACGATCGCGAATCGCTGGATTTTGTAATTCCGTAACGGCTCGCAAAGAAGTTAACATATTTTTAATAAGACCTTCCAAATTAATATATACGTCCCATCCTTTAATCTCTTTATCCATTACACGAATCTCTTTGCCAAACTTTTTTAATTCCATTTCCATATTTTCCACGTCGATTTTCTTCCACGGTGTTGTCTTCCATTCATTCGTACAAGATCTAACGATATTCGCATAATCCCAAAGTTGTTTAATCTGACGTATTTCTTTTCTAGCTAATCGTATAGCTTTAAAATCGGGCAAAACTAATTCAAACAAATTTGCTTGTTCGTGTAAGCTGTCTTGTTCTGCTTCAAATACCATTAAATCATTGTTGGCCTTGTCGAGTAATTTGTACACATTTTGCGCCGACCATAAAAAGAATGGCATTTTTTTGAATTGTTCTCTGTACATATTTTGACGTATTTCGAATAAGTTGATGCGGCGTTTGATGGCATTTACTTGGATAGCTTGCAGTGGTGCCACGGCTTGTTTAGTGGATGCGGCTACCTATAACAAAAAGAAAATATCAATAAATCATCTTTGTCTAAAAACTGACATAATAATGATAACATTAACATTTCAATACGCATGTATGAAATTGAATTTCACACCCTAGTGCGTAAAGTAACTATTTTACGCACTAGGGCGTAAAATACAAGTTCATACACACTTATTGAAACAATTATACCATTATAACTATTACGTCAGTTGGAGATAGAATATTGTTTATAATTAGGGCGTGAAGCTGTTTTTAGTGCCTTGAATGATTGTTTGCCTCAACCTAATACGATATCGACAAACATTTTCGACACTAAAAAACAGTCGCTTCATGCCTTTGTTTAGATTTAGATAAATATTCTAGTTACTTTTTTGCACTGCAACCATCTATCAGGAATCTCTTGTAACTGTACATAAATTTCTTCTGGAAATTCCACATTATAATCTTTTAATAAATCCATGATTTCTTTTAATGGACCAAACATGTTATCAGTTTCAATTTGACGATCTTTAACTTTCATCAAATAACCCATCACTTTTAATAATCCATCATAATCGTCTTCAGTTAATGGTACTTGCATTGCTTGTATTGCTTCAATAATAAAATTTTCCAATTCTTCCAAACTATTAATAACATGATTGTATAAATGTTGCTTAAACATGTTGCCCCATTTACAAATAACATTTAAAATGGCTTGTCTTAAATGACTTAAATTGATTTTCAACCATTTACATTCCAATATCATCTCTGGTTCAATTTCTTCCACTTCTTTATACAAATTTTCAAAATGATCAATTTGTTCTTTAAATTGTGCAATTGTTGGTGGTGTTTCTTTAACATCTTCTGAACCATTTTCAATTAATTCCATTTCCTCCATTGTTAAATCACGTGCATATTTTAGAAAAAAATTCAAATTTTTTTGTTTATCATCCATCCATAGTACATAGTAACCATCAAATTCTTTTAAATATTCAATTGCCTGATTCATTCCAATACGTACACGTGCCAGTATCTCAGCATGTTTTAAATTATTTATCAATTCTTCACATATCAATTGATGGTAATTTTGCGTATCATCTAATTCGATATTTGGACGCCACATATGTGCACCCATCATATAAACATCTTCCAATAATTCACCAACTAATTTACTAAAATTGTATGAATCATCAAAATTCGCTGACGGTATATAAACGATTTGCGGTTCATGTAATTCCATTGCCAATTCAAAAAATGGTATTACTGGTTGTAAACTGCCCATTTCATTCAAAAATAAATAAAACGACGTCGTTACAGCTGTCTTTAATCTATCGAATATTTGAGTATCGATATATTTCAAATATGGTATCCACAATTCATTACGTTTCTCCATTAATTGTTTCTTCAATTCTTCTTCTGGATCAATTTCCGGAACAGTTGGTTGTTTCTTCTTAACTTTTGGTTTCTTTTTACCTTTTTTCGGTGATGGTAGTGGTTCTGATTCTTCTACAACCTGTTCAGGTTCTGGTGGTGGTGGTGGTTGCATTTCTTCTTCGGTTAAATTGAAGAATAATCGGAAGTTTTCTTTTACGATACGTTTCAATTCATCCGAACATGCATCGATTTTTGCATAACGTTTTTGGACACGTTCTGAACGATTATCAAGATTTATTAAATTTTCACGTTTGTTATCTTTTCGTGTAAAAAGTGGTATTTCAGCCCAATTGTCTATCGTCGCCAACAAATTCGTAATATTACTTTGGGTTTGTTGGACTCTTTTCGACAATTGATTAATAACATTGAATAAATTATCGATAATATCGTGATCTAGAAAAAATTAGTATAATTAGATATATTTCGAAAAAATTTAGAGGAATTACCAAGATTTGCCCATGTACGATCTGATATAACTTGTTCCAACAATTGATCAATTACGTCCATTTCTTCCTTAATTAAATTAAATTCTACTTTATTAGTATTTGTTTTCATTGCATTGTACCATTCTACAATTCTGTAAAATTGTAATGAAACTTTATACAATGTATTAATTTTTTTGAAAAGTTCATTAGCTGCTTCTGGAAATTCCGTTACACCCATTGATCGCATATACTTGATTTCTCTCAAAATGGCTTGTATTTCTTTATCAAAATTGATCTGAATTAATCCTACTGGATTAGATACTTCTAATCTTTTCAACTGGAATTTATTTAAACTAATTTCAATTTGACTTGGAATCATTTCAGACCATTTCGTTAAAGTATTATCAAAATCTTTATCTAAAATGCTCATCATTTCTTTGAATTTCTGCAAAACATATTCCGAATATTCGGTATTCAAAACATTGATTTCCAGTTCTTGGATATCAGTCTGGGGTCGACTAATTCGTTCGCGCATCTTATTAAGCCAAAGGAGCCTTCCAGCAACTGGTGGATAAAAATCATTCAGTGGTACTCCAAATTTATTGCCCTCGTCGTAAAGCTTCTTCACTGTATCTAGTTCATCTTCTAACATTTTAACAACTCGCGGAAACTTCGTAGACATTTCTTCGTAAATAATTGGACGAATTAATAACGTTCCCAAAACATTATTCATTTTTACAATACTATCAATATTATTACAATCATCAAACGACTGCAAAAAAATTGCAGCTAAACGTCTATCAAAATCAACACACTTTTCCAAAAAGACTTCATAGTCACGCACAATATGATTGTCATCTAAGTCAAAAACTTCGTACGTAATATTAACAAAAACATTGTAAGCTTTGTTGAATTCTTCTAGAATTTCTTCACATTTTTGCGACAATAAACGGCCTTTTAATCCACCGATTTCAACTTTTTCCAATTTATTAAATTCCAAACGATTATTCAAAATATCTTTAATAATTTCCAATCGTTGCATAAAATCAATTAATCGTTGAAAGACATTTCTTCTGTGAAATGTCCACAATTTCGGTTCAACGCTACTGGATTCTTCATTTATCTGTTTCTCGTAGTATTTCGGTATATTATCTCGCACATTTTCGAATGACCATTCCAATTTTTTTAAAACTTCAATACATTTACACAACTTGATGTACGTATCATCGGGTTCACCTTGAAAAATTGAACTGGGATCGATTTGTTGATCTGCTGCTAAAATAAACATATTGCAAATTTCCTTCAGCAAAATTATAATCCGTTCATTTGTTGCATAGTATTTAGAATTGGCCCAAATTAAGCCGACACAATGCATCAATGGTGGAATCGCTTTCTCATTATCCAATAAATCGTTGCCTTCAATTCGCGAAATGTGAACTACTAACGGCTTCAAATACAAACATATATCTTTGGCTTCAATTAATGCAGCAACAATTTTTTTAAACAAACTTTTAAATTGTTTAACATAAACGCTACCAATATGTTGTAAATATTCGTTCATTTTCTTAACGCGCGGATCACACAATTGATCGTAAATCGACATCAAATTGTTTACTCGGCTATTCCAAAATTCGATTTCTTTTATTGGCGTTGGATGTGCTCCATTAGTGAATGCAATACTCGATGATTTATTTAAAACATTATCACAAATTGTCGACCATTTCGTGACGGCATTTTCTAAATTCGTTTTAAATGCCGGATGGATTGTTTTGTCTTCACGATATGCCTCATCTATTTCAAAAATTTTATCTAAGCCTTGCGGCATTGGCAGAATCGTTTGGTTTTTAATTGCGCCCCTAATCTGAAAATATTCAAAATTATAAACAGGACTGTTTATTGTTAATTTGGAACCGAATTTAGAATTATTTTCAAGCATTAAGTTGGCAACTAAGCTCATAGCGAATTTTAAATATTTTTTAAATTTCTGAGAATTGTACTGAGCTTGATCAGTAGGAATTTTTGAAGCATTTTAAGGAATTGCTTCAGACTCAGCAGAGTTTTGAACTGAATTCGACCTTGATTGCTGGGAATGATCTACAATATGATTTTGCCAACATTCAGAAAAAAATACGCAAACTCCAGAATTGTTTTGCAATTAGTTGAAGAGTTTTTGAGGTTTTTAGGATTTGAACAACTTTTTGAATAAAAGAAATATTTACTTGTCCAATGGTGTTCTTAAAATTGCGAATATGCGCCACCACATCATCGACCACAACTTTCGGCCATCCAATTTGATTGGCCGGATTTGACAACACCGGCAAAAAAACACCTTCAACAAGAACGGCCAATTCATCAATCGGTTTCGATGCCATATCGCCGAACGTTAAAACCGTTCGAAAATTTTCCATTGTAACAACGTCTTTTTTACTCCGAATAAAATATGTAAACTTTTGTTTGATATTATTATTAAATTCCGTTTGTACGGTTAAAAGTCCAGTAACTGGAATTGTAAAAATCAGCATTTTCTGGTCAGGATTGTCGAAAAAGTTCAAAATCATTTTCTAAAAAATGGTCGTTAGAAATGTATTTATTTCAAAATCGGTACCATACCCTGTTCTCATCCGATGCGATCATTTTATTCCATTTATCTTGTTTCAGTTTGTAAGATTTCGTCAAATAGGACAACAAGAATTCCAAACGCGGATCATCATCGCCCGTTTTTCTTTTACCATCTTCATCAGTCATTTTATATAATTTATGAATTCAATCATATACCAGACACACACTAACTTTACAAATTCGAAATAAACACACTACTAAGCAACCGCCACCGGCCGTCACCTTTTAACACGAAAATCAATACAATAATATAAGTATATAAAGTGGGTATATATCTAATGGCGAGAAGGCCCCTTTTTATTACCACTTGTTTGATGGTTTTCCAAACAGCACGTTAATAGAACATTTAGAAAGTTTTAGATATAGCGCGCGGAACGGCTATTTGTTCGGGGGGACGGCGGGGCGGCAACGAGGGGATGGTGGCAATGAATGGTGGTTTTGGCGGCGGGTAGTGTCAGGAACTTGTAATTTTTACAATTGTTCAACCCTACAATATTTTACATGCGAATTGAAATTATTATTTTCAAATTCTAAAATTAGACCATGTTTTTAATTAATTAATTCTAGTTGATTGAATTTTTCAAATTAATTGTTTATTGAGAAGAAAAAAAGATTAATTGTTAGAAGGTTACATTTTATTTATTAGTGCTATTAATGTGCATATAATTTACGATCATTTCTAATTACATTCTGTACAAACACAATGATATTAACTAATATTTCGTCATAAATCTATTGTTTATTGCATGAAGTGTTTTTTCATTACAATTGCAATTATTTGGATGTTTCAATTGATGGGGCGAAAAAAACAATTTACCGATGCGTTAATGAGCATTTTATATGATGAATAATTGCATTTTTCAATTTAGAATTTTTTTTCATTAAGCGAGTTTATTATTTTTCTCGCAAACCTTAATGAGTAAATGAAACTTTTATCTTTTTTTATGGGAACTTAATAATAATTTAATTAAAATTAAAAATTGTATTTAAATTAAATTTACTTATTCTATCTTATGTACTACAGAAAATATAAAAAATTAATAAGTAGTTGCATTTTTTTAAAATATTTTTAATTACTTATAATAATTATACGATGCTTTCATTTATTTAGACTAAAAAAACAGATTTACTATAATATGTTTAATGAATACAGTTCCCTAATATTTTTATACATTATTTTTATGCAATTTCTTAATTAAACCATAATTAATTAATTTCGTGTATCATTTTACAAAACAAGTTCGTTTTATTTATTTTATAACATAAAACTGAAAAGATATTTGGTAAATTAGGTACCTACTTACCAATCTATGTATATTTAATTTCAAAATTTTTTCAGCCATTTTGTTATAAATAATAAAACTATCCGCCATTTAGTATTGATTAGATATAATTGAAATTATTTTTCTTGGATTTGTAATTATTGTCATCAGTTAAATTATTTATTCTTTTCAATTTACATTTTCGTCCATTTTGTAACAAACCATAATTCATATAGCCATCTTGTATTCAAAAAGAATTTTTTGATTTCATGTATCGCAAAGGCCTTGTTGCTATCGCCCGTTTGCCAAATACATCTGTCAGCTCGCAAAATTCACTTTTTCAAACTCGTTTGGAAATTGCTATTTTTCAAAATTGTACTGAGTTTGCGCAGTACGAATTCGTGAAACATCTTTGGGAACTGCGCACACTCAGTACAGTTCTGAACCAATTCTAGCGTTAATTGGGAACCACTTATATTTGCTCTAATAAATATTTTTCAATTTCTTTTATTATTCCATATAGTTAATTGGTTTGTCGAAATTTTCAAAGCACAATTGCTGTATTTTTATCTGTTTTTTATATACAGTGGATTCAGATAGGGAAGAAAAAACGGCCATTTTGAATGAAGTCTTTTTTACCCAACTAAATAATCTAGTAATTGCATACATTTGCCACAATGCTTCCCAGAATTGTGAATTGCATAATTTTTTTAAATTTTAAAACAAAAATATTGAACATTCGGAAATTATATTAAAATATATTTAAAACACATTATTAAAAATACTATTAATTGTATATATTTTTATTATTAATAGATAAAATTAATCAAATAACATAATATAAGGTCCTATATCTTGTTACAGTAATAAATGTGGACATCAACAGATAAAATGAACGTAAATTATTTTGTTCATCGTTAAATTACTTGTTCTTGCAAAAAAAAGGCATTGCTCTTATTTCTATTACTTTCAGTATGCAAAAATCTGTTTAAAAATTGTTAAAACCTTAAACAAACATGTTTTCCTTTTGAAAGCGCTTCAGATTACTTATGTATATGTATGTATTTGACTGTTTTTCTGAAAAAATTAGTATTTAATATATTTAAAACACATTAATTTGTTTAGGCTTAATTCATCTTGTCGGGTTTTTGCTAAATATCCATTTTTATTTGTAAATTTAACGTTTATTTGGCGACTTGGACTCTGCACGGCTCTGGCGTTTTTGTTTTTTGAGGTTATAAAAGAAATTGCAATCCGATTTTGGTTTTTTCTTAATTAAATTTTAGTTTAAAACCAAATTATTGACTGTAAATGTTAATGTAAAATTAGTATATACCTAAAACACAAATGTTAAAAATCTTATTACATTTAGTCGTTTTGTGGTACCTAATGAATGTATG
>SSSI01007896.1:0-16094 GCA_004796505.1 Oryzaephilus surinamensis | reverse complement strand
GAATGATTATTAATATTTATTATTGTTTAGTAAATTTTAAATTTATAGCATACACAGATGCTAAATGGCATTCTAAATATGTGCTAGAGATCAGCACTCAATTGAATATACATATTAATGAACATATGAAGTATTATGTGCATAAGTGGAAATACCGTTAAAAAGATTTTATATGAATGTGGGTCATTAGTGGAATGATAAAAAAATCGTAAGATGTGTGATGTAATTAAGTAGTAATGTTAGCCTTGAACATGTAGTGGGCTATACAGGACAGGACACAAATCGGAAAAATTTAAAACTAGTTTTAGTAGAATGCTTTTTGTACGTTTCTAGGTACAACTGTATCTAGTCCGGTCCTGACTAGTTAAAAATATACAAAAATCATTTTAAGAGCTGAGTTGAACGGTGCAGTGACTCTATTAACATATTTCCTCTTATTTAGCCTTAAGCTAATTCTTGGTCTGACCTACATCCGGACATCTTATAACAGTTAAACTGGTAAAATGATAATTAATCGATATTATGTTAATGAAATAATAGGTCTGTTCGGACAAAACTATTTATCGTTTACAAACGATACGACTCATGCGCATTGGAAAAAAACCGTTCGGTCTGACTTTCTAATGTATATTAAAACGTATCTGAGCAGTACGGAGCTGACGACCTATCCATTGGATAGTCCACTAACGGCTTGTCCGAACAGACCTATATTCAAAAAAGTACCGTACAAGTAAAAATTAGTTTATAATTAAGTATTATGTAATGGAACATCAGTTTTTAAACATTTTTATTACGCTTCACTTCAACTTTAATTATATTATTATTGTAGTGAAACTGTGCATATTCAACAGAGATGGATTTAATAATAAAAATTAATCCAGTTTTTAACATTTCTTAATAGAAACGTTGTAACTCTTTTACATTTTTATTAAGCGCGAACATTTGTAAAGCCACCTCTGTCTCTTTCAATGATTTCAGGAATATTATTGAGAAATGGTCACAGATTTTGACCATTAAATGTGGTTTTTTTCTAAGTTTTTATAAAAAAAAATTATACAAAAATGACAAAGCTGAAATGATAACAATTGAATTATACCTAATACCGGTTGATGTTTTAATTTTTTTTTAAATTTTTACCTGTCACTTTGGTACAATTCAACTGACGAATTCAGTTCGGCCAATTGTTCCTTTAGCAACTGTAAATTTGAATTAACAAAACTAAGTTCTAATGCAACGGTTTCTTTCAATTTTCGATTTGTTGTCGCTTTGAACAAATTTTCGGCACCAGCTCTTAAACGTAATTCTTTGTTGATTTCTTGATTTAGTTTTGAACGTCGATTTTGTAATTTGCCGCGACATGTTGCTACTCGTGGATCTGAACCCTGTAAAAGAACAAAACAATATATATTTAAGAATAATATAAGAATATTTATGCAGTATTTAAGAAATTAATACATATAACAAAAATTAGCAGGTTTTTTTTGATGCTTCGTTAAAAAACATTTTTGCAGTATGATTATGCAAATAATAACACAATTGTATTTTTATACAATCATATTTTATGCATTAAAACGATAGAAAGTTTACTAAAAAAATGTGTGAACGAAAGAGACAATGATAATGTAGATATTTTTATTTACATAAATAATCACGCAAATAGTGAATAAAATGTTATATACATATTTCGTAAATTACAAAAGCCGGTCCTGGCTCTCTATTAGTTCTGACTTCTAGTCTTCATTATAGACTTAGATTGTGCAACTTTACGTTGATAATTAATTTATTTTTGTAACCTCGTAGTGTGAGAATGTGCAGCAAAAATAATATTCCATCTACTACAATATAATTCTAATTATCAACTGTGAGATGAGAATGTTCTTTTAGCTATTATTGCCATAGACTCTATACCTACTATACATTAACATAGGTAGGTATATGTATAATATATATTCGCATTTCTACATTTTTTACATTTACTAGAAATGACAGTTCATGTTACATTAAATTGATAGAAAATTATTCCCATCTAGTATACGAGTATAATATACATAGTTAAGAAACATTCAATAATAGCGTTAAATTAAAACGTCATCGATTGATACCTAGATTCTTTGGATAACAATCCAAAGTTTTATCCTCGGTTTTTTCCATTAACAACAAGACAGAGTCATATCAAGAGTGCAAAACGTGAATGAAATTAAATTTGATGAAAATCGCTTACCAAAATGATAACAACAGCATCTGCATTATTTTGGCACCGAAAACTGTGTCTCTGGACCCACTTTAACATTATCAATTTCACATTTTGCACGACATTAAATTAAATTTTGCCGCACTGGTTCTCTTATATTATTATAATGAACGATGTGGTATGTCTTATCTCTGTAAGAAATGTTCGATAAATGTACAGAAATATACGTTGTACAACTTGTACAAGAAGAAAAACCGTTCCGCACGCTTATTCTAATGATATAAGTGTATAAGAGACATATATTTTATAATACAAGTCGTTTTACGTTATTATTAACAGATGTATTGTAAACATATTATAATGAAGACCTATATATGATGGAAACAGTTGCAATTTAATGACGTTAACAGTATTTTTATTTTTGTTTTATGCTTTTTGATAGAAACTGTTTGCTGGTTGGTTACAGTTGAATGAATGCATTTTTCAACAATATCATATTTAATATTTTCCTTAGTTAAAAAATAAAACCGTTGGATTTTTAGTGTAATTCAAAATTGTTTATTTGCTCAACATTTTTGGAGCCAGAGGGCTTGTTTTAAAAATGCGGTACACGTTATCTAATAAAATCACACAATTACTGTACCAAATAGGAAACGCTCTGAATATTCAAATATCAAATACACACGAAGAAAAATTGTTTTAATCTAACTCTCTTCCTTTAATGTATATCTACTTACCTATGTAGAAATAATTTAAATAGCTTCCTTTATGTTTTATAAAATATGCAACACTTTAAAGTGGTATCATGCTGTAATAAACTGACTTAAGTGTTCGCAGCAATCAAATTTATTTTATTCGATCATAAGAATAGAAAATCGACAGATTGTTCATATAGGAACAACTATTATTAATAACATAAAATATTTTTTACAGTTGGATAATGTGTAGGTATGTAAATAATTTAACATATGAACATATATGTAATATATAGTTTATATAGTTCTCATACAATGTAGTATTATGAGGCGCCGATTAGGACTTTATTAAACATTTTAAATAAAATTTGGAAAATAATCATATATAAAATGTACAAAAAATATATAAAATGTATATATACAGGGTGGTCCATTTAACTTGAGGCAGTTAAATATATATCTCCTAAACCAAAACACGTATTAACTTAAACTCAAAACCATTTCTAGGGTAGGTAGGGAGAACTAATATGTTTAGCTATAGAGAAACTCGCTCAGTTTAATCTCCGAGGCTCCAGACGCAGTATCCCAATTTTTTTAAATGGAATGACCCTACTTGCGAAACCTCGTTGGAAAATTTATGGAAAATGCTATTCAATGCTGCTAATTGATTTGCATGTTTAATAATCAAATTATAGTGTAAAGTTGAAGATTAAGTTTTAATGCTTTATTGCATGATTGTGATATGTTAATTAACAAATTTTAATTTTTTTAAAGTCACTAGACCTAATGAACTTTATAACTCAGCCAACATACAAAACAATAGTTATGATAACATACATACCTGTTTTTATTAGTTTTAAGCAAATTGTTTTGTAATAACTAGAGAAATAAAAAAATCTACGTTTATTGCATGCACACACTCAAATCAAAGAAAAAGCATTTAATTAAGAATTTTTTATTTTAGGAGATATTTAACCGTCTCAAGTTAAATTGACCACCCTGTATATACCTAGTTGTTCAAAAGCACTTATAGTTATTATGTAGGTACATATGTAGGTACGTATGTTGTTATACATGTATATTGTACACTTTTATATACTTTTATATACTTTAATACTAGCTTTAATATGTATGTTTGCACCCTTTATATATACCTATCTATATTTTATAAACTTATGTACATTTAAAATGTTTAATAAAGTCCTAATCGGCGCCTCATATGGTTTTGAACTTTTAAATATACCCAAAAGAGTCATTTAAAAAAGTTGTTTCACCCCATAATAACCGATTTCAAACTTTTGGTATACTATAATAAGAACAAAATTTCTCATAAAACATATAACGATAAATATCAATTTAAATTTCTCATTGCAACAAAAAGAACAAATAATATTTTATTTACAATGAATATTCTGCAATATAAATATTTATGAAGAGCAATAGTAAAATTTGAAAGAAAAGAACTCTTTTTGAACAATTAACTTGTTTATCTGGTACTGCAGTTAAAAGATAAAAAAAAACAAAAAAACGGTTATCTTCTCGTAATAAACAAAAGACTTTTCTTTGGTAAAATGTAACCATTAAAGCGGAAGTAAAATACGAAACGGGATTAATTTTCATGGTCAGTCACCTGAGTTTACAAATTAAATATTAACTACTACTACTACAACTACTACAATACGTACATGATGTGTAAGTGTATAATCGCAATTTTTGCGATTACTCCCGCATTACTACTTCTTCCATTGTTGTTATAAACAATTTATGAATCATCATATATCATCATTTTGTTGTAAACATGAAACTTGCAAAAATTCAAGGTCAACTAATTGAATTGATGCATGTTATGTTTATTATTGCGAGAATGTCGTTCAACTACAATATACATACAAAAGTTAAAGTTTGTTACATACAGGTCCGGATTAAAAATTTTATTTGTACACGTAGTTGGCAAGATTTGAAAGTTGAAAACGAAAGCCAGTCCTGCCATTAACTACCAGGTGAATGTCATAAAATTAATGGTCATTGTCCAAACAATCATAAATCAGAAAACAACGGAAAAAAATTACATGTTTCTCTATTTTAATTCATGGTTTTATAATCAGGATTCATATATTCTAATGGTTTAATACCATATTAATTGATGGTCAATTATAGCTTGTATAGTAAATTTCATTAGTTATTTATATAATATTGTAAAAACACACCCCTGAATATGCATATATCGTATGTATATACTAGGTATAATTTATTTTGATTTAAACTCATCATCGATTAAACCAAATGCATATTCTTCGTATGTAGGTATAATTGTAATTTTGTTAATTTATTGGAACAAATTAAGATAATATTACTTGCAAGAAAATATCTTAATCGGATAGCAATGATAGCATATTTATATGGTGGAAAAAAATATTATTCAGTAGGAAATACGAGTAACAATTTTTTATTATTTTCCAGTTTATTATGCATAAAGAAATTGATGAAAATATGTGCACGTACACTTTAGTTAGATTATAACTTTTTTACCGTTAATATAAAATCAATCTTGCGTAAAATAAGTTATTATATTACAAAGAATAATTGTTGTAATGAGTATTATTTTACATTTAAGTGTATAAAATATTTAAGTCATATATTAAAAAAATTATAATGAAAAAATCTAACACTAAACCATATTAAAATATTGTTGAAAAAGTGGTATTAACTATTAATCTAACGTTTTATGGAATTTTTTAGAATACTTTTTTGAGATATACAGTTTCGAAGCATTTTTTTATAAGATTACTCAGACTATAAAAAAATCATTAGTTCAATGAATTTCCTTCCAATTAACCATATAAAGCAAAGTAACAAAAAACAACTGGGCCGAACGATTATCATTATTTGACAAGATCAAGATCAAGATCTGTTCTTGTTTAATTTCATGTATGTAATCATTCACCTGTTTTCCTTACAACATTTTTTTCTCTTCTCGGCTATATGAGAACTGTCTCCCACTTTCTCCACAAGAATCTTTCACATATTATTGACTCTTTCTTTTTTTTAAATTTGTTTCAACAGACTTATTTCATCAACCGGTTCACAAAATACTTCTTACAAACATTGCCCTTTTACAAAAAAAAAGCCCGGCATCATTACGACGACCAATAAAATAGTATTCATTACATTACAAACATGTCGAGTTACTTGTTTTATTTAATTAGCCTGTGTATTAACCCTTAAAATAATGATTCAGTAAAGAGAAATCGACCAATGTGTGTCATCAGTTGTTGAAGAATTCAACTCCGTTTAATAAAAACCTGAATATTTTCAAATTAATTTATTACAACAATTTATTTGATATTTTTGAGAATTACTGAATTGCCTTTTTCTGAATTTTTATTTGAAATGAAAATTCGTTTATCAGTTCATTAATTCAAATTTTGATTAAAATGTACACACATTTATTTTAACTGTAATTTGTAAACTGTATAAGATTCAATATAATAGTACGAGTACTCGTATATGTAGTTGAAATTAAATTTAATGTAACTGCAATTTATTAAGAAATTTTTTTCCATAATTAACAACAATTTGAAGGCAAATTACATGCGTAATATACCCAAAAAGAATATACTTATTTATCGTACATATATTATGTAATTTAGTTAATGATGGTAATTAAAGGGATTGCGGCACGGGTCAATGTTAATATCAAAGTATAAGAACAACAATTTAGAAATCATGTAAGTGCAGTTTGTTGCCGTAAATGGATGAATGGCTAGTTAAATGCAGGGACGGATCTAGTTTGTATTATTTTGAAAATAATGTACTATATAAAAATTGCATAGCCGTCAAATGTTTGTGTTTAATGTTTGTAAAAAATGTACAAGTTAGTTTCATAATTTTATATTTAAATTTGCAACATGTAACCTACTTTTCAAGTTCAATTACAGCTGTATTATTAATGCAGTTTAATAATTCAATTTCATATTTCCGGTTTCTATTTGGACACAACTGACTGCATCCCGATAAACAACAAATCACACTATTATGACAAGCAATTTTACTAAAATTGGTAAATTCTTTACAATCCGGTTCTGTTTCTAGCACTGTAAATATACAGTTAGACAATGTATGGAATTAATAGTGTACTAATGCCATAAATGGCATACATTGAGAGGAAAAAAATTGCGAAAAATCTTTGTCTTAATTAAGGCTTTTCTTGTAAACTAACCAAAGAGGAGCACTTATATTTACTTGTACAGTTATTTGTCTAATAATTGTTGTTTGGGAGATTGTACACTAGTTTAAATCGGTTTTTTGCTTAATGAAAAACAAGTTTAAGATTCTTTCACACACATTTGATTCATTAATTAGCATTTTTTGTGGCGGAAGTGGCATAACTGTGTTACATACACTAATATTGCAATTCTATCCGGCCACTGCTAGTTTGTCAAGAATTTTGAGAACTTGAACTTAATTATAAAGTGGATTTTCTCAAGCTATAATATATAAGAAGTCGTTTTAATTTCCTTTGAATGTCTGGTCGTTTTATATTTTTTTAAATAAAATACATAATGCTTTCCTCAAGTTCAAATTTAAATGAGTAAAAATAATTTTAAAATGTATGCTTAATGAAACTTTCTATTTGTTGTAAATATTTTGGTTTGTTTTGTAAATTTGTACGAAAAATAACGATTTTTTCATCGTTTTGGTTGAGCCGGTCCCAGAGTAATCCAATTCCAAATTAAAAGTCATTAGAAACAAAGTATTAGAAAGTAAAGAAAAAAATCACCGCAATGCAATCAAGCCAATAAATCTCATTGTGAAAGTAACGTAAAGGGTTAAATAAAACAATTATTACAAATCACATACCAAAAGTTTGTATAAATAATTTTGTAATGCACACTTCCTACTTTTGAGCAATAATAAATCCTTTATCATAAATAAATACACATAATCCTGTTAGAAATTCCAATACCAAAAAAAAAAAACGTATTTATATTTATTACGATCTATGTAATCTAAATCCATTGATTGTAATCTAATCTAGCTGGATAGATCATGAAATATTTTACATGCAAATTGTATAAATATGGAGCTGAAATGTGTCTTTTTATAATAAAATTAAATGCGATTTATTTACATGCTTGAGAAATTTTATAAGCAAGTATTAAATATATTTCATTTAATTGGATTATTGATACTATAAAGAGGAATTAAGGAAGTTGCAAAACAAATTTGTTTATTTAAAACAATATTAACTAATTTACATAAAATAATTTTTAAATTGTTTAAATTTTATTAGGTGTAACAGAAAATAATGTTAATGCACGCAAAGTAAATTCTTAAACTATTGTTTAATCGATAAATATTTTAAAATGTCCTTAGAAAATAGTTTGGTATTAGTTTAAAGCTGGAAAATGAATTCGTGTTGGTTTAACGGGCCTTAAATATTGCCTTTAGGTATTTTTTTTTTATTGAAATGTTTCAATATTTTCTTTTTCTCACACTTAAAAAAAATACTACAAAAATACAAATATTTGACAAATTATTCCATACCTGTGGAATTGTAATTTCCGGTAAGAGCAACATTTTCCGTTGCTCTGAAAACGGTCACTATTCCCAAAAAGGCACAGTTTTTACTCGTACGAATAAAATCGTTAATTATGCACTTAAAAAATCATTATAATGCAATATAAACACACACCAATACGGTCCACAAGTATTTAAATTGTATTAAATAACAATTAAAAAAAAAAAACAAACAATAACTCTTTGAAATTTAAATGGCAATAAAAGAGCCCGTATATATTGCGAACAGGGGACACACAGAATAGCTTTTCTTGGACGTACCTGAGAGTATGAACAAGTGCAACGGTACTCTTTTAGATATAGAAATGAGGTTCTTCGAGAGTGGTTTCGCTTGATGGACACACCAATAACAATAAAGGGAACGGTAGGGATGTGACTACGTACAAAAATCAAAAAAACACAATAGAATTACAGCAGGTTAAGGTTAAATTAAGATATAATCGTAATTCACTTTTAATTTTTACGGTTTCGAGATGTTTCCAAGAAAATTATTATGTGCTTTTTTTGTATCATTTCCGTAAAATGTAAAACAATTATAAAGACTGTGCTTATATGTAAAAATTGTTGATTTTCTGAAGAGGTCAACACAATTGGCCGTTAAATCAGTTCCATATTTAGCTATTCAATAATAGCACCTATGCATAATCGTGAAAACAATAGATTTTAACAAGACTTTCAACTGTTGCTATTGAATAGAGTTAATAAAGAAAAATCGAAACTGATTGCATTCGATTGATTTGTATGCAAAGTGATGTGTTTATGTTTCTACATTGTATATAATAGAAAGGAAATGATTTGATGCACACACGTACATACACAACATACTTTGTATATACAGAGGATTACAGAATAATGTTAACATTTTTTGTATAAGCGATTCCTTGCTTTATTTTAAGAAAAAAACCTATAACAATTTCTTTATTATAAGCAATATTGAAAGTTTCCTGGGTTCTTTCTCTGGTTATAGACATCATGTTTTGTATGAACGTGTCGTTTTCGAGAAAACTGAAAACGTTTTATGAAATTTACATTTTTTTAAAAATTTTTCTTGTTTCTGTTTTGTTATTTCAAAAAAAATACTGTAAAGTACAGAAAATTTAAAAAGAGCCAAGTTTTTTAACATCCTGCCATTACATGTGTTTATATTGCCTTCTTCTTTTAAATCAAGAATCTTATAACAAATATGACGTTATTGTGGAACACCTTTTATACATAGAAGCAAAGTGTTCGGAGTTTCAGCACTTTTTGACGTTTTCTTTCATTTCTGATTAATTATTCGCTGCATGTGAATATATGTACATCAAGAATTATTATTGATTAATGTTGCATTGAACTTTCATGTATTTGTTGTTTGATTTCTTAATCAGTAAAGTTACTATAATTAGTTTTTAGACAAAAAAAAAAAAACACAAAATGTTTACAAAAATGTGTTTATTTTTATCACAAACCAAACAAAGTTTTGTGTGGTTTAAAATAAATTCAAGTGTACTGAAGAAACTATCAACTTTATTAGTCTAAATGGCTAGTGCAGCAGTAAAAGAGGAAAATGGTAATGATGTTTCGTTTCTCCAGCACTATCTGACAGTTTAATAAAACTATTTATATGCAAACAATAGTAAACCGGACTGAAAACACTTTAGGACATACATTTTATAACAGTTTTATACTTTGTTATACTGTCTTCTTGAATACAATTTTCATGTAAATGGTTCAGACTAATAGGTCTAGTTGTAATATTACAAGAAAAAATTTTAACTGCCCCGATTTGTCAATGAATAATGTAATAATTGATTTATTAGAAAGTTTATAGTTGGAAAAATGATATTTCCTTGGTATTTTTTTGGGAAATATGTGGTTCGCAGGAACTTGGAAAGTGTTAAAAAAATATATTATATCTTTACAATAATTTAAACATTAATACAAAACATTTTTATACAGTTAGAAAGTATGTCGTTAAATCTAAAAAATGTTTTATTTTTTTATATATATTAAACAAAAGAATTTATTTTAATGTATTCATTCAAAATTAGGTATTCTAAAAGATTTTTCTATAAAGTTCAAAATGAAAATTTCACTTTTTGCATTAATCATTTTATTTAAAGATAAAACAATATAATTGTTTAATCATTTAATAATACCTTAAAAAATGTGCATTTATAAAAACAATAGTGCTTTTTTTATAATTATTTATTTAAATATTTTAATAGAATGTTCAATAAATAGTTGGATATATGCACATATAGTCATAAAATTTATAATAAGTGTGTATAATTAATTTGTGGATATTGTATTAAATACATATACATATTTCCAATAAATATATAAATGCATAATTTTAGCATTTAATATTTTGTACAGGAACTACAGGATCGGTTTGACAAGATTTTAAAAAGGCATTGAAACACATATATTTTTTTAAAATAAAATTCCATGTGGATGTTAATGTAATAATTTGCACGGGAATTTAATTACCATTAAATTGACTTTTCTTTATACATATATTGAATATTGATAATGTCATGCTGAAGCCAGCCCTGCATTTTATTCCCTACAAAATAATTTTCTATAATTTGTTATTTAAAACACGATAAAAACATCGCATAATAATTGTCAGATGTAAATGTGTATGTAATAAAATCGAAGAGCTGTTAACTGACACCGGGAAAATTAAATACTTGTTTAGTTTAGATTAAATTAAAATATATTATATAACAGGTGCAGGAAGCCCTACGTCCCTTCTAGCACATGTTAAGGTCGTTATATAAGTAGATAGAAAAATCCATATAAAATACAACGACTAAACAGCCATTTGGACAGATGGCTTAATCTTAATTTATATATATAATAAAATATGTTGAACTAAATCGTCAAAATATTTATAATTTTCAAGAAAAAAATGTTGTTATTTTCCCATAATAATAATAAGATAAATTTGAAAGTAATTTATAAATTAAATTAAATATATGAAAGCAAGATAATTTTATAAAACATTTTTTTTCTATTAATAAACTGATAACATTTTATTTCATTAATGAAAGTGTGAATAATTTTTTGTTAAGATTCGTCTTATTTGTTGGAAAATTGTAATTGATACAAATTTTACGTCTTTTCAATAGTGGGTAAACAATAATATAAAAAAGGAAACAATCATACAATTAATGATAATTGCTATTGTAATTTTTACATCCAACTCATCTTGTTTGAATCTGAATAGTAAAATTTTTATTGCGTAAACTGCAATTATGCAGTGTGTGTGTCCTTCACACACAAATCCCTACTTTAAATGGAATCCCAATAAGAAAAGAATCCAATTATACACATATTACCAATTCATATATAAGTATAGTATATGATTCGCATTGCAGTTACACAATCGATCAATCTTGAATTTATATACAATTTACATAAATATGCAACATATTTCCAGTTTTGTTATAATCAAATCAGTCTTTAAAATACAACCATTTCCAATAATTTGACGAACACATTATAGTTGATATATCCTGTTAGTAGCATGATAAGAAACAATTGTAAAATGCTGGAATTAAATTTGAGAAGCATTTGTAGAAATCTTTAAAATTATTCAACTATTTTAGCTGTGTAAATGTGACTTCTATTTAAAAAATAAAAATTGTCGTAGTTTGCAGTTGTGATTCAAAAAGTTTTATATTCAAAATTGTATATAGTTTTGCCAACAACTTGAGTCAACAACATCGATTTTTTCAACCAACCACAACACACAGTTATGCAAAATATATAACAATCATAATAAATAACTGAAAAAAATTTAATAATAACACTATATCATAGCACACTTGCGTTAAGCACTATTATTTTCCATACCGATGAAATGTTAAATATGTTTACAAAAGCAAATAAATAAAGCATCCGATAATCGGTATCTGTTGCCATCTCACTTTTATTTACGAAACATAATAATTTATCGAATTGAATAGATCTGGATAGATGCGTGTATTATTTCACCTGCATTTTGTAAGTTCATTTTGTAATTTATTCAAGTGAATGTCCGTTCATGTTGCGATCAACGCACTTCTCTATAATGTGTATGAATCTAATACACACATACGTAAGTATATAGACATATATGTGGAAAATCCACTAAACCGGAAACTGTACGCTCTTCCTGTTTAATATTTCATATATTTGAAGAAGCAGTCATTTGAAAATGAATGAATTTTCGATTGATTTTTGAAAATTTCCTCAATGTGTCTGATATAATTTTATAAAACACTTTGAATAAATTGAAACGAAAATAAAATAAATATTGTCACTGTAGGCGATCAACAATTTATTATAAATCCCGGCGAGTTTAAGCGTCAAGAAAATAATCTTATAAAACAACATAAATTGGTAATTGAGTTTATCAAAATACATTAAACAATTTATTTACATTACATTATAAACTGGATGAACAAATTGAGTAAAATCGTTTAAAATGTAACAATATAATTATATTATATCACATATAAAGTAATTTAAGAGTTCATTTCCCAAATGCGGCTATTATTTTAATTCTAAATCTAACAGTCACTATATTGATTTCAATATTAAATGGGCATTTACCATATGGTGAACAGTTGTTGAAAATTAGCTATTTTGGAAAACGGTTTTACGGAAATATAACGAATATTATTATGAAAAAGTAACGTTTGAATATTTATTTTATTAAAACCATTTATATTAAATGGTTACAGAATTTTTTAAAAGATTTTTAGAAGCTTCCAATTAATATCGTATTATTATATAGCTGTTAAAAATGACACATAAAGATAATTAAAGTGTTTTATAATAAACAATAGTGGGAAATGAATTAATAAGAACAAATATGATTTCTATTAGGGTAGACCGGGGTCGATTGAAACATTTTCGAGAAAACCACTATATATGACTACAATTTCAACTCAATGTATTCGACATTCTACTATAAAATGAACCTCAGTTATCAGACTACCAATTGGTAAAGTTATAGTGGCATTACCTTTTACATATAAATCATACGAAGGTAATTACAAAATTCATGCAAATTGTTTCAACCGTCCCCATATGCGGGGCGGTTGTAACAATGACTGGGGTCATTTGTAACTCTAGCAAAAAAATAAATAATATTGTTAAATATTCATTTATTAGTACCACAAAAATACAAAATTAAGGCAGTAGAAACAGTTTTCACAAAACAAAAAAGTTGTCTATATTAAAACAAACAATAATAAACAATAATAAAACAAACAAATTAACAATAAACAATTCTTAAACATATGTGACATTCAATGAAAATAATTAAATTAATTATAGACTCTTTGTGAAAAAACAAAAAAAAAATATAATAAAATCTATTGCTAATCAGATTCGCAATTGTGACATAAATAATAAGAGTCACCAGCTGTACAAGCCTCATGGGCCCACATTCCACAACCAGAGCATTGTATCCAATCGTCTCCTGGTCTGCTTGTACCATAACTTTCGACACAGACCAAGCAATAATATTCCTCTTCATCATCTGAAGACATTTTCGGCCTGCTAGTCATTTTCTTTTTTCTATCTTTGGTTATTTTTCCCCCTACATCTTGAGTTTTTGAATGTCCGATATTATTATTTAAGTTGACTTTAATTCCTTTTGCTCTCTTTTTCCGTTCTCGTTCCTCAGTTTCTTTTAGTATTATCTCTTTTTCTGGCGTATCTGTATATATAGTCGATTTTCTCTTTTTTCTTCCTTTGGTTGTTGTAAGTCTGGGTGGTGCCTTGGGATAAGGTTTCACTGTTTCAGGTGAAAAGGTTTCGGTACTCGTCGATGCTTTTGGTGAATCTGTTCGAGTTGTATGCAATTCGTCATCTTTTGCATTGCTCGTTAGAGGATCTATTGCAGGAGCTGAAGAAAACTGAACAGGCTCTGGTATTAAATTGATTTGAGTCTGAATAGGACCTCCTTGATTTTCCCTTAATGCATCATTCTTATTTGACGCCTGTTTATTTTTAGTTTGCAATTCATTGTCATTTTCGGGATCCAATTCATTTGGATGTGGCCGGTCGGTAACAAATGATGGTGCAAAATCAAGTTCTGTAAATATATTGCTATTAAATGGGCAAATGCCAGTTTTCCTAAAGCCAGCCTGAATATTACTCGGAGTGAGCGCTAATGGCATAGCAGTGGCTACAATACCGGGTATGTCATAGATACTCATGGTCTTGCCAGGGTGATTTCGCATCCAAGCGTCACACTGGGAATTAATACATTTTTTAAAAGGCCCAAATACCGATCGATCCAATGGTTGTAACTTGTGCGAGCAGTGTGGCGGAAATGACAGGCATATAATTCCGTTCTCTTTACAAAAATCCAGAGCATTAATATGAATGTGGGAAGAATGATTGTCCAGCAGAAGTAATACTTTATGGTCGATTGAAGAGTTTGTGTGTTTTTGAAAATGTTTTAAAAATAGTAAAAAGCCTTCGTCCTGCATCCAACCTGATGGATTTGCTGTTCCCACTGCGCCTACTGGACCATCTCTTACAAAGTGATCTTGGTACCGAACACGAGGAAATATGAATAGGGGAGGTATAACATTTCCCAAAGCATTCACAGCAAATGCAACAGTAACGAGTGTACCCCGTTCCGCTGATGTTACCGATCCAATTTGCCGGACACCACGCCTAGCCACTACTCTATCGGGTTTCTGGACAGTAGTTATGCCTGTTTCATCTACATTATAAATATTTTGTGGCTCAAACTTATCCCGATCCATAACTTTTTGTAAATTATCGTAGAATACAGCCACGTTTGTTTTATTAAAGCTAGTCGCCCTTGATAAGCTTGTAGCTTGAGCAACTCTAATAGAAAGTTCCGGATTTCTTTTCATGAATGCGCTAAACCAATCTATTCCGGCTATTTCATTTTCAACCCAAGAGACTGGTTGTTTGAGTTTATACTTTATAGCCAGTTCGTAAGCTAATTTTCTTACTTCCTTTGGTCGCAACCCATAATAAATGTCGGCACATCGCATTAAGTACTTAGCAAAAGTCTTCTCTTGCGAATCTGTGAAGACTCTATTATGTGCCACGTAGCCCATGGAAATTGATGTACCATTATCATCACCATCAGCTTCCCGTTTTCTTTTATATCGAAGAAGTGACACGTGATTTAAATTGTGTTTATTTGCTGCTTTTCTTAGGGACATACCTCTCCTTATGTCTTCATAAGCTTCTAAATATTGTGATGTGTCACTCATTCCTTTAGTAGTTTTTCGAATACGTTTTCTTGGCATCTAAAAATACAAAAAAAACGACAGTTTTGAAATACATGGGGTCGGTTGTAACGCTTCATTCGACCCCGAAAAAAGTGTTACAATCGTCCCCCGTACACGTTTTAGAAAATTTCACATCATAATTTCTAAAATAATTATTTTAATTGAAAAAAATATATTATCGTAAATAATATGATAGTCAAAGTACTTACCTTAACAACTTTAACAACTATAAGTAATATATGTATAAAGTAAACAACAAAAAATTAGCAACAAGAATTCTTACTTTTGCACACTAAAACACAATGCCTTCTTTGTCACACATGTGATGTACTCGAAACGACACCGAATATGGAACATATATCCCAACAC
>SSSI01007895.1:0-23218 GCA_004796505.1 Oryzaephilus surinamensis | reverse complement strand
ATATTTTTTAATTTTATTTAAAATCAAAACATGTATATATTAGATATCATTATTCACATTAATATGTTTAAGACCATAAACTACTCTCAAATGATGAAATCAATTAAAAAAGTCAATTATTCAATAAAATTTTATTATAATCTTTATTCATATTACAAAAATAATGAATGATAAAATAATTTATAATTACATTAATGAATAAAAAATGCTAAAATAGTTAAAATATTGCTAGCTATACTATATGTGCTCGGAACTGATCTAGACCTAATCGGCGATATCCGGAAGATTTTAAAATGCTGAATTGTGATTGGTGTTTGAAAAGTCTTATGCACACAGTCCATATTTACCAATAATAAACAAATAAGAAATTATATATTTCATTAAATATGCACTTCTTTTATAAAGGAATCATGATTTTAAGTTATAAAACATTATCTCACTTTATTTATGTTTAGTATTTTTAATAAATGATGAATAAATAAATTTTTAAAATATCCAGCAGGAGAAACAATAACAGCAGGAAAAGTTTCTTTTTACTCTAAGTCTGTCCTTTTCTAACTACTACTGTATGACAGAAACAGACAATCAGAAGTAATTTTATTCTTGATTGTTTTGATTATTTTTCTGTATGTCAAAATTACAGAAATCTACTTAGGTCTCTTAAAATTATGTTAAATTTATTTAAATAAATTATTTCGTTATATTTGTCGCGATTTTTATATAATAATATCTAAGTATATTATTACCGAATTATCCCTATATTTGTACATTTGATTATTACGAATTTGTCAGACTTTTTATTTCCTGCTGTACTAGTGTGTCGCGAAAAATACCTGTTCTTCAAAATTTAGTTGAATAAATATGGCTTTTCAGCAAGCAGGAATGTTATCCCGCTGCAGGATGAATCAAGTATAATCAAATATATGTAGAAATTCATAAAACTGGGCCCTCCTTTTGATAAAATAATTAACTAGATAAACTAGATTCGTATTGTGATTAACACAAATGACACATTTTCCATCTACGTTATTAAAAATAGTACTGTTTTATTAAATAATTTATTTAAAAAACAGTAAAAATGAACGAAATATACAACAAAAACTGTACCTATGTATATACAATAACTATAGTACATATATTCGTTCGGAAGTGGACGGACAATTGTTAGTCAAAATAGAAACTATGTTCATATTAATAAGAAAACGGCAATGAAATGGCTAAAATGTCAAATTATTCATAGACCACTCGAATTACAGTGAAATAGGACATAGTAAGGACTGCACTAGTCAAATGTATGTAAGTATAGAATTCATAAAAAATGCGCCCTCTTTGATAAAATAATTATACTCTATTTCACGATAAAATAAACTTACAACTTTGACTATTTAAGGAAATCGGTTGAGGCCTTGCAATACCTAGTATGCCATAAATACTACTAGCACTATTACAACTATTGGAAGGTATTATAAATAAAAAGGGACAACAGTACGGCTACCTTAATATTAAATGGTCTATTGTTAATTTGTTATATTATTAGGATTATTGGAGTTAACTATCAGTAAAGGGCATAATTTTATTTTATCGTCAGATAGAGTATAACTAAATTCATATGATTAACGTAAATCACGTAAATGAAATATTTTCAATCTATTTTACTAAAATAGTACTGTTTTGAAACATAAATTATTTAAGTAACAATAAAAATGGACAACACAAATTAAACAACAAAATTGAAATAACTATAGCATATTCGTTCGAAACTGGACGAATAATTGTGAGTCAAATTAGAAACTATATTCATATGAATAAGAAAAAGGCAATGAAACGACTAGAATGTCAAATTATTCATAGACGACTCGATTTGTAGTTAAGTGTGACGTAGTAAGGACTGCAATAGTCCAATTTATGTAGAAATTCTTAAAAATGCACTCTGTTAAAATAATTAACTAGATTCGTATGATAAAATGAAACATTTTCCATCTATAATTTCTATAAAGCATAATTTAAAGCGTAATTTATTTGAATAATGACGAATTTTCCAAATTTCGTAAACTCCCGCTATATTTTAGCTGTGTAAAGAAATACTATATATTTTGATTATTTTTAATTTACTTTTGTGCCAAATTTCTAGGTCATTCCCTATTTTTATTGTGATTTCTTAAATTCCGAAATATTTACTCATCCTGAAAATATCCAAACATCGTATTTTGTACTGTAGTGTTCTAATTATATTTTAAACAAAGTGATTATTTTGGGAATGGCCCCGCTTTACCCTAATTTAACACCCCGAAATTACCACTTTTTAACACATGTTAAAATTGTTAAAAGTGGATTCATTTATCATTCATGACATATATATATAGCCACATGGTGAAGATATCCAATATGGGTGTTAAAACATATTTTATAATAAAAACAATATATACGAGCTGTTTTATATAACTATAAAATATTATTATTATTAATTAATGTTAAGCATTATTATTAAATTTTCAATTAGCGTTAATACTATCTAATTTTATAAATCTGTCAATCAATCAAACAAAACGTAGATACACTAATTTTATTATACATATTTATTTTTTTTGAATTTCTAGTGTGAAATAATTGCTACCATTTCACGCACAAATATAAGTATTACAATTACATTTAACATACCTTTCAAATGAATAAAATTAATACGTAAACAATTTGAATGCACATAACAATGAAACAGCACTTTTTATGTAATATTAATATATAATATACATAACATTCAGAATTGTGAGAATTGTGTAAAATGTGCGGATATTTTTTTTGCTTTTAAATTTTTAACACCATGTATAATAAATATAAAAATATGTCATATATATCTAATTAAATGCAATTTAGCTTTCACAAAGTCTATCTTCTGACTGGTAATAATAATTACGTACACATACTGTTGCATTATTCATTTTCTTCAATATTTTATAGAATTAAAAAAAAATGTAAGTAAAGTTATTATAAGGCTGATCGTTTTATTTTAAGCAGCAGCAAGTTAAAAAAAGAAAAACTCACTTAATTCCAGGGACGGAGTATATAAAACTAGTTTATTGTGTAGCAAAAACGTTCATTTCAACTGTATTATTTTTAATTACGGTCCTGTAAAACATGTGCAACTTATGAAAAAGCTCAAGCTGAAAACAATTTTAAATAAAACATCAGAAAATAAATTGTAATCAACTTATAATCAACGTTTTTTTCTGTGACATTAATTAAACTTCTAATATAACGTTAATTTAACGTTAAGAAATTCTTTTGTCATTTTATTGGACAAGAAATTTCGAAATAAATATACGAAAACAGGTGCATATTGTTTATCGAATAATAAACTCCAAAAAGAATAATAATAATGCAAGGACGGTTTTTGTTAATTATTTTCGTATCTCACAAAATTATATCGTTTTATTTTCAGTCATTTTAATGAGATTACATAAATTTCACACCCACTGAAAAAAATTTTCACTGAAACAGATTCTCGTATAGTTATATAGCACCTTTAAACACATAATATTAAATTGTCCAATTTAACACCCACATCTTTGTATATATTTATTCTTTTCCGTTTCATATAATATACAATTTGGTGCCAAAAATTATTTTTATGTGGCTTGTTTTCAGTCTGTAAAAATTGCATATATGTATATACATATAAACGATTTTATAATTTAATTAAGAAATAGTTTGAAGTAGTTTTCGTTGTTATATTGTATAATTTATGGTAAATTGGGGATTTGTTAAGCTGATTACACAGAAAAATAGGTAGGGCCATGTCAGCGGTACCAAAACAAAATTAATCCCCATTATTGTGCTAATAAATTGATAGTAAAACTTGTATTCATTAAGAATTCATTTACAAGAAACTAGTTGTTCAAAGTAATTTGTTAAATTGATTGCATGCAAGTTGTTTTGTGACTTCTGGTATACTCCCTTATATGCGGGCATTGAATTTAATTGGAATATATTCATTTAATTATCTACCCTATCCATAAAAAAATACATTTTATATGAAACTGTACATTTTTTGTATGAAAATATTTCAAGGTGATTTTGTTAATAAAATAATTGAATTATTCTTATAATACATATATATATTGAGCAATTAAAATTGCTTAAATTGATGCTGATGTGCCGGAATGCAGTTTGCAAGTGAGAAATTTTATTTCAACCGGAAATACAACATTATTCGATATTTAAGTGAATCACAACCAAAACAGGAAATTATTTATTTCTACACACTGTATGTACAATATTAAAATATTTTTTAATAAAATCGAATTTAATCGTAACCATTATTACGTTTTCATGTTTTTTTTTTAAACGAAATCGAGTATTAAGTGTCTATTTTGCTACTTACTTATTTACGGGAAACATCCATATGTTTATCTTGTACCGGATACAGACACATATTTGAAGAGATATCCAGACAGCACACAACCACTAAATATGAGATAATATACAATGTTGGGTAACAAATCTTACGTATTTTATTATATTTAAATTTTAAATTGTCAGCAAACTGAAAAACTCAACACAACACAATACTTGATTGTGTCAACATTTTTCACATCGAATTGATTTTAATCGATTTCTTTGCATTTCTATAAAATTTTTCTGTTATTATTTTTATTTTCAATAATAAATAATTAAACCGCTTCCGTTCGAATTATCACATAATTATAATCAAATGCAAAACAGGAATTTCGCCAAAAAAAAAACAAATTGGCCCCGTTTTACCCTACAACATAAAAATTTGTTAATAATCAAATTAACAGTTATTTAAATGCAATTTCACACAGTTTTATGCCATCATGTCGTGAATGGTTTTATTATCTCGTGAAGATTAAATTGGTTTTATAATTTGATCGCGCACTGTGCTTATTATAATTCTAGTTTCCGATATGAAAAATTGTGGAAAATGTCGCAAAAAGGACGATATTAAGCAACAGGTTATCTGTAACCACCCACCATTTGGAAGAAGAGGACCGGTTTATACTTACCGGTTACATTATTCGGTCTCTGCACCGTATTCTTGAAGAAACCACTCCTCATATACATAAACTCGGCTTTACCAGTTTAACAACATGTACAAATATATGTGTGTGTTGCAAATTGATTGCAAATGGTACTTCGATTGGTATTAGCTTCGTTTAAAACACATGCCACACATTTGTTGGAAAAACTGATTCTTATACAGGCCTAATTTTATGTGAAATCGATTAAGGGCTTCGTTTATATTAAGCTGGATGTGATGAATAAAACATTTGCAAGACAAATTTCATTAGACACGTTCAACTTACCGTTTTAAATGTTGATCCGCACACAGTTTGGGGTGTGTTCCGTAATTTCGACACCAGACTGCGTTCCAATTTTCCTGTCGCGCGCGCCAGTTTTTAATTTTTATGAAAACTGCATGGAAATACATTTTGCTCACGCAATTTTTAACATACCGTTTGTAATAAATGTTTTATTACAAGAAAACTGTACTGTTTTTTAACATTCGATCGATTTTCACTCGTTTGAGTTTTGTATGCAAAATAGTTGTGTAAATATTTGTATTTAAACTCATATATTCGTATTTATATTGTGATAAAGTGACAATTTTTGTGCTACTATATTGAAATATAAAAATAATTGAAAATAAACTAAGTCGATGTTGTTTTTTTTCTTTGGTTTGCTTTCATCTTCTTAAGTAACCGAATTTCAAGACCAATTAACAAAATTACATCATTAATCTGACCGAGTATATGACTTTAACTGTATATTTAATGACACAAAATAAAAATTTCCAAATATTATCATCACGACAATATTGTACATAAAATTTTTTTGATAACATATCAAAAATTTGTTTCAAGAAAATAAAATTTGTTGTTTTCCTAATATTTTTATAAGTGAATCAATAACAGACAAAAGGTTATCAAATTCCATAATGTATTAATACAATATTATGACTATATCCGTGTTATCGAATCTGTTTAAATAAAAAAAAAAAATTGTCAATTCATTATAAATTGCCACCACAAGACGTACAGGTGTTTGCTGTTTTATTTCTTTTTATATAAATTTGTGTTTTATGTTTTGCTTATAACATATAACACATTTATTGAAAATATTTACATAAGCGAATATAATTTTAGACATTGTATTAAATGTTTGCATGTTTATTTTCATTTTGATTGAAAAATTAACGAGTCTGTTGAAAATTTTCTGGGTTTTTATTTCGCCCGATTAATATCGTTGAATTTCATCATCATGTTGTATTTGGAGTCCGGAGGACATCTTTACCTGACAGTATTAGAAATTCATAAACTAATCTAATGCTGCCCGGTAAGATGTTAACAGTACTCCACAATAACAAAATATTCTTCTTCATTATGTTATTGACGATGTTGTGTTCTCTCTTCTCACACATTTATATTCATATCATATTTGTTTACATTTTCGCACAACTTGAAACAAATATAGAATTTATTATTATTAATTGACTGCCATTTTTGGTAGTCGTTTTTCTAATTTTTGTACGTCGTCTAGTTTATTAATTTTTCCAGGCAACAAAATATATTTTTAAAATATAGATGAAAATGTGTCCCATTTGTTGAAAATTTACTAAATAGAAATTTTATACACAAACCCATAAATCTATTACATAAATATTAGAAAACTACATTAAAAATAAATATATGTAGTGTTTATCGAACACTTTATATTTTGTTAGGCATTAAATAAAAATAACGTACACTTAATTACATTATACTAATTACTCGTATATTTATTTACTATGAAAACTTTGTATTTATTTTAAAAAAAAATGATGCTTAAGCATTTCTAAAGCCATTTGCACACGTTCCATGACGTCACATCATTTTCGTGAATTAAATTACCTGTGATAATTGTATAATTGCTCTATTTACATGTGCTTGTTTACTGACATATTATAATTATATGTACATACAGTTTTTTTCTATAGTGTAAACGTCTAATTGGAAAAATCTATTAAAAAAAAAAATGTGTGTTGTAAAATATATAATATATTTTTAATTATGAAACCAAAGTCGACCATTTATATGTAAATTCAGTCATTTTTAGTCACTTAAGCAACCGATACTTTCGAAAAATATTTTACAATAAATTATTTTATATATACATATTATTATATGTATATGAATGAAAAAGGTTGCAGCAGCAGGTGAAATTTCGTTAACAAAATACTTTTCCTTATACGATTGTTGTTGAATTTTGAAAGAAAATTGGTACGTTCAGAATTTACATTAGTATTATAGAGTATGAGTTTTTTGAACAAACAAAAAATTAAATACAACAATTATACAAAATGTGACATTATAGGAATTTTTGTCGTTGTTGAAACAGGTTATTTGGGCGACTGTTGTTTTATTACGTAAATTGGATATTTATATGTCCACGTCACAGTTTCATAGTCTGAAATTTCAAAATCGAATTACAATACCACTATGTAATGGTCCAGAAAAAAAAACTAAATTTCGTTAGAATTAAAATTGAAAATTCACTGTGCCATGTTGCCAGATTTTCTTTAGGCGCCACAATTTAAATAAAATGATTAATTGAAACACAATCTATCTCAAATCTTTGATGGAGTCATTTTGTTGGAAAAAAAAGAAAGATCACCCATTATCTTATTTGCTCAAGTACTTACTAACTTAGTAAAATGGTTAGTGTAAATAGCACACTCTACTGTATAGAGCTATAAATCTTTAAACAAATACTAGAAATATTTATTTAAGTATATTTTTTTTACTGATTTCATATACAACATTAAAAAAAAATGTGAATAAAAATATTTCGTATTACAAAAGAGCGCCATTTCAAATATAGAAACTGCGCTCCAGGTGAGAAAAACTATTTTTATCTTTTGCGCTCTGTTTTTTCTTCCATTTCTTTCAAATCTAATTTATTTATTACCATAAAGAATATAAGGTGCGCACAATTGCCGTATATACTAAATGGCGCAAACCACGTGTTGCAAATATAAATAAATAGAAACATATATATGTTACTTACCACTTCATAAAATATATATTATTGAAATAAATATTAAATAAAAATAAAATATAGACCAACTTAAGCACTCAATAAAATTAATATATTATATAAATACGAAAAACACCAGCCAGAGAGGAGCGCATCTAAATTTAAAATTCAATTCCACCCACCTAATAAAATGTGTATTATAATACAAAATTTGTCGCGTATACAAAAACTTTTTGATCGATTTATCAAATTACAAAGAATTGAAAATAATTACAGTTCTATTAATATAATTACATAGATTTGTAGACTGAATATATATGTGTATGTAAATATATATATGTATATAAAAAAGAATTTTGAAAACAGAAAACGGTAACACAATTATAAAGTCAAGACGACAACTAAAGTTTTTCGGCGATTGGCAACAGCTATGGTGCATTTGGCGCCGGCGCGTAAATACGAATTGTTGACGATGGTAAAAGTGGGGTAAAATGCCGGGACAATGTCCAAGAAGATAAGAGCGCAATTTTAAATATATACACATTTATATATATTAAAATCACTTTTGTATATAATGGCGTTGACCTTATTGAACTATAATTATTCAATTCTGATTTTTTTTTCGTGTGTGTATGTACGGAATATAAGGAAAAACAAGCGCGATAACACACTTTAAACATGGAAACTTTCAGGGATGATGGCTATTTATAGTAACGTTGTCAAGACAACCGAAATGTTGAAATCTAGGTGGCGTTGAACAGAATTTTCAAACGACCCTTGTATTTTACCTTCAAACAATGTGTGAATAGAGTATAACTGTTCTATATTTTCATTATAGTTTCTATCTTTGGTTGAAAATGAAAGAAAAAACATAATTTTCGTTCTCGTCTCTCATTAATCAAACCGTAAACTTGTATGTAATGACAGTTTACTTAATAAAGTCAATAAAGCAGAACTTGTCGTAATTTTTCCTCTATATTATTATTAGATGGTAGAATTATCGAGTAAATCATATTTTCCAACTTGGTGTTAAATGGAGCACATATATCTTGTAAATGTATATTAATAAATTTTAAATATAAAGTTTAAAGGAATAAAATTTGTTTTATGAAAATGTATTTTAAATTACCCAATAGTAATTAATAAAATGTACAAAACTAGTCAAGGATGACTTCTATATTACAATTCATATTCATTACACAATGATAATTTCTGACTAATTTTACTAATAATTTTGCCGATTGATGGCTTGTTATCATATATCGTTTTAAATTTCCAGAATATTAGTTAAATTTTATAATCGTTTAATAAATATTTAACTCAATGAGTAATTGCCTTTTAGTCATTAGTTCATTACATTTGATAAAACTATGAATAATATTAAAGTTGTTTGCATACACACTTTCTTATTCAATTGTAATTTTCTTTAATGGAATGGCATATATATGAAAAAATTGACCAGCATATCAATGACAGCAATAGATATTGTATTACAACTTACATACACATTACGTTTTTTTTCACAATAAACACGACTTTCTCATCTTCATAGATGACAAATAAGCAATTTATCATATTGTACTGAGACAAAAAAAAAGTTATGAAAAGTTTATATTAATTTTAATTGTTGATAAAATACCCATATTTTCCTAAAATTGTATAAACGTAAAACATCGTTGTGCGTAAATTACGTGCTATTATAAATTACGTACATATTATTAACAAGAAAATTTATAGCAAATGTTTCGATTAGGGTAAAACATCAATAAAAAAAAATGTGAAAATATACTTTGCGAACGAAAAATTAAAAATTCATATACTTAATATGTTTAATTTTAATTTTTATGCGATATAACATGTAAAATAATAATATGAATGCGTGTCAAATAATACTCTATTAAATCTCGTGAAAAATAAACATCTTATATATTTTTTTAATAAAGGGCGTGGTAGTAACAACAGCGGTAGCGTGCTTATTTCACGATTTCAATGACTGTAAGCACGATTTTACTCAATTAAATATTAATGACTCGTTTATACATTTCTGTTTACATGTACATTTTTTTTTTCGTTACATTTCGTTGCTGTACCTGCACAAATCATAAAATTTTAAACTGTTTAAACAATTTCAGTTAGAGCGTAACCATAGCAACGACAACGGTTACTATCGGCAATTATAACCTCACAAGTCTATTCAAAAGGCGTGCTTTTCATCAATCACAGCTCGTATTAAATTTTATTTTGATTTTTTCTTACCTTTCCATTTGTTCTTGTTATATCAACATGTATTCACAAACACGTTGTTTTTAAACTAATAAACTTTATCACAAAATTTTATTAATTTCACGATTTATGGTATAAAATTGAGCACGCTAATTTTGTCCATATCGGTTTTTATATGTGGCCACGTGTTTATGGAATAATTTCCAGATAAACATACTACATCTACAAGTACAAGTATGTGTTATAATGTATGTACGACTAAAGCAACAATATGCAATAATAAAACCGCGATAAACGCGAACCAAGATCGCATTGGGTGTTTTTTTTCACTCTCTCGCAAGTAGCAACAGTATACAAGTATTTTAAATGTAGAAATTATGTTATTTTTAATCGCATATGTTTTTTCGAAAAACATTTTGTTAACGAATTACGTTATTTATTTATAAATGTAGACACAACGGTTTTCTTATTATTAATATTACGTTCAATTCATAATATAATGTTGAATGAATATTTATTTTTTTTGCCAACGGCATAAAGACAAAACTTCCGTCGGTAAACTACTTCAAATTACTATAATTATATTGACTGAAAAGTATATGGTATGGAGAAATAATGTACATGCATATATGTACGTATAATAAATTGTAACAACAATGTATTAAGTTGAAGTGAACACAAAATTTTGCAAAAAATAGAAAATTGCTCAAAGACTGAATAATTATTATTGTTTTAATTATTATTGGCAGTATTATATTTAATCAGGAAATTGAACTTTTTAAAAGAACTATTAACTACTAATTACATTTGGTGTAATAAAGTAGAAATATATATTAATTTCCTTAACACATTCTATAATATCAAATTCCAATGGGCGTAATTAACTGGTACATTCTCTCATTTAACAAGTTTTTAAAAGAAAAACGTCCAATTCAAAATTTACGTTTACTATTATATGATTTAAATTGAAGGAAAAATTAGTTGACCATAAAATATAATGATACAAATTGCATATAAATGTTTTTATATTACTTAGGTAGTTCATCTATTCTATTACATTTAAAATGTAAGTATATAATAAATTACGATAGTTATGCTCTAGTAATTAATTGTACATTATTCTAATTTATAAATGTTAGAAGGTTATTTGGCGGCTACCGCATTATAAGAATGCGACTTTTAAGGGCTTGTTATTTGAAAATTGTAAAAGTATGTTCAGAAATACCACAGATAGTCAATTGGATCACTCCGTTCACTTAGAAGTGTTCTTTTTGACCATTTTTTATTAACTGTTCAGATTAATAATAAAAAAATTCAAAAACAAGTTCACTTTGATATGTAAACTAGCTGTGAGCGTTGCTTATATGTTTAACGTGCTTAATTATTTCAATATTATCTGCATATTGATTATTGTGTCATATTAAAAGTGATTTTTTTATATAAAATTGTTGTGGGTAATTATACCTACGACTTGTTGAAAAATCGCTATAAACTGAACGATCGTAAAGTTCATCAGTGACTTTTAAGAGCTTGTTATTTGAAAATTGTAAGACTATGTTCAGAAATACTATTCCGAGTCAATCGGATCACTTCGTTCGCTTAAAAGTGTTTTTTTTTGACTAGTTGTTCTCCTTAGTTGTTCAGATTTATAATAACAAAAATATAAAAACAGCTACATTTTGATATGTAAACTAACAATTAGTATTGGTTATATGATGGACAAGTTCAATTTCAATATAATCAGCTTATAAGTCATATTAAAAGCGATTTTTTTAAATTTTTTTCATATAAAATTGTTTTGAGTTATTATACAGTTCGCTTAAAAATCGCTAAAAGATAATCGATGGTAGAGTTCAGTAACTTTCAAGGGTTTCTTAATTTGAAAATTTTAAGACTACGTTCAGAAATACCATCCCGACTAAATCGGAACATTCCATTCAACGTTTCTTTTGACGATTTATTAATTGTTGTTCAAATTGCACTTGAAATAGATGTATTTGCAATAAAACTAATACGAAACAGGTACTTTGATAAATAAACTAGCTATCAGTATAATCTGCATGTATCATACTAAAAAAGATTTATGATAAATGGCTTTTGTTATTTTCTCTTTCTAAAATTGTTATAGGTAAACAATTATATTTTTTATCAAAAAATCGCTTTACGACTTTAGCAAAAATTCTAACACTGCGTTCAGAAATGCCATTCCGGGCCAAGTGAATCACTCCATCCACATAAAAGCGTTCCTTTTGATGGTTTTATTAATTGCCGTTCAGATCGCACTTGAAATGGATGCATTTGCAATAAAATAAATACAAAAACACTTACTTTGATATGTAAACTAGCTGTCAGTGTTGCTTATATGTTGGATAAGTTCGATTTCAAGATAATCTGCATGTGTCATATTAAAAGACATTTATGATAAATGACGTTTGTTATGTTTTCTTTTTGATGTAGAATTGTTTTGAACAATTATACAGTTTGTTGAAAAATTGCCATACGATGGTCGATATGGTGGAGTTCAGTGACTGTGATGGAAGGTCGTGCAAGGTCATATGGAGTGCCGTCGTCGTCTTGTGGGCCACGAGGCGCGGCACACCCATTAGACGACTTCCATGCATGGTCGTCGTCCCAACACCACATATACAAGTCAAGTCGCGTGTGTAACAAAACAGCAAAATGCCGTAATTTCGGGTGGCCCCCCTGCCCGTTTTCCGTTATATATATATGAAACAGAATACGAGCATTTTTTTGACGAAAAATGCGAATTTGGATATAAATGAAGTGTATTAGAACACGCACATGCACTATAAATGTTTATCTACAAGGTTCTTGTATATTGTATGCGAAAATAACTCATTTTATAACGAACTCATAAAAAATGAATTGAGTCACTTAATCGGATTTTATAAAAATTAATATAAATGTAGATGCAAATATTTAACTGCTAATAAAAAGTTTTCAATAATGAGCCCAGTGTGTGACTTTCTTAATTATAAAACCAAGTCAGACAGGTTTAAAAACACACAACTCTTTCGAATACCTTTATGTTATTTTATATAAATAAAACATGTTCGACGAATTTATAAAAAGTTGATATATAGATACAATATTTGTAATGTAGATACATCTATCATTTACTATATTATAAATTTTACATCCAACTTACATAAATATTAGCAGAACATCTTTTTTTCGAAAATAAAAAAATTCTTCTGCTGTGATGATAAAGTTTTGTTGTGTGGAATTCAATATTTATATTGACACCTGTTGATTGTATCCATTTTTCTATCATTCACAAGCCATTGATCAGCGTACCGATAAAAAAAGAATAAAATTGGTACAATTGCGCCGGTTCACCCTGTATATAATAAATGACACATTTTAATAATTTCAAGTCTTTTGATCGTGTAATTTATTGAACATCTGAAAGTCTAACGGAACACAGTCTGTTTTTTAATTCAGTTTCTATTTGAATCTATTTAGAGGATAATAATAAAAAAAATCAATTTTACTACCAAATAATCGTAATATATGTAATGTAATCGTATGAAAAGATCATCGAATTTTACAGTTAGATTTTGTATGCATTTACATTTGTCAATATACGTTGTTGATGGATCAATATTTGAATTTCTAAAATATTTTAAATTTTACGATCACATTTAGATTATATTAGATAAAATGGTAAAATATTCAAATTTACATGAAGAAATTATATTTATGGCCATTCGTTTATTTGTCTTTAAATATTTAAATATAATTTTGTGTTTATTATATTATCTGTTGTTAATTAAGAACGAATTAAAAATATTTATATATAAAAAAATTATATAACAATGAAATTTTGTGGAAAATGTGTGTCAGAGGTTAAAAGAACTAAAATTTATAATTTTGTTAATTCACCTTTATTATATAAAGTCAAGAGCATGATTACTGATATAATAATAAATAATAATACATTTTATTATCAGTTTGTTATAATTTGTTTTTAAAAATAAAAGCCCCAAATAGATTTGTTAATAATAAATTTCTCGTGTGTTGATTTCTTAATACATATACATATTTAATAATTTTCTGTTCCAGTAAAGAACTTATGACTTTTATCCTTGATAAACTTGAATGTTATCAATTTCCAGGCATGTCAAAATACATATATATGTAATATATGTATATATAAGCTACAATTTACAGATAAATATTAATTTAATAGATAAAAGTTGAAAGGTCTTTCAGATTATATTTTTCACATCGTCTTCTATATTCAATATCATGTAAAACTCATATCATATTTTAGAAGACGTGCTCTTTTACAATATTCCTATTATATGTACTTACAACATTTATCATTTTATGTAAATAACAATGTACTTTAAACAGTCTCTAATATAAAAAATAAAATTACACATTTTTATGAGGGGCCGTTCAGGACATTATTATTCGTTTTGAATATACATACCTACATACAGTTAGTTGTTATATAGTTTTGAAAAATATATACACAATTTTAATAAATATAAAAAAATTTTTATATGTATAAAAATATAATACTCGTAATATAATAATATACTTCTATAATATATATCGTAGCCCCAATGCAAAATCCGCCTCTTTACAAAAAGTCTAGCCACATTACAATTTGGCCACAGCATTATAAAATGTCTAAGTTAACAATATTTTTTACAATCGAGCTAAAATATTTAGACACTTTCTAAGCGGCTAATAATTTTTCTGCCGTATTGTCAAGTGATTAATATATGAATCTTTTATTATGTTTGAGGTTATATTATTTGATTTAATATGAATTATTATAGGTATAGGTAATTAGGTATGTGATTTAAATAAGACAAACATGTATTTTTTAGTATTATATGTATTTTATTATAAAAAATATAAATACCTCTAAGACACTCTGTTAAATAAAATAGAGCATTAAGTCAGGTTAGGTAAAAAAATAAAAAGTTTAGTAAAGTAATAAAATACTCATATACTATTAATCACTTGACAATACGGCAGAAAAATTATTAGCCGCTTAGAAAGTGTCTGAATATTTTAGCCCGATTGTAAAAAATACTGTTAACTTAGACATTTTACAATGCTGTGGCCAAATTATAATGTGGCTAGACTTTTTGTAAAAAGGCGGATTTTGCATTGCGTCTACAACATATACATTTTCATATTATACATATCTACATATATACAAGTTGTTTTATAATATAAAAATGTTCGTATGATATATGTATAAATATGTACCTATATAAAATATACAATTCCATATAGGTACCAATGTAGGTACATATAATATACAAGTACCTATGTACTATATATAAATTAATTTATATTTTACCGAAATTTTTATACATATATGTATTTATTTAAATTTTGTATATGTATATTTTTCAAAACGAATAATAATGAATGTCCTAAATGGCCCCTCATACATTTTATTTCTCGCGCTTAAGAAATTTGTTACGCTTTTCTGGCATTCCAGCCCTGGAATGTCAAAATAAGATGTATGATTTGCTAACATGATTTGTATTTTTTGATGTGGACAAAAAGGGGGATGTATAATAAGGGTTGTTCCTATACCACACCCCAGCCATCGATCTGGGTGACGCCTCAGAGCTTGGGAGCGGCTTAAAAACCACTCAAACAACTAAACAGTCTCAAGTTACACTATTATTGTATTAATATTTTTATGTAATAGCCGATTAAATGTTATACAAGGGCAAAATAACATATATGGGATATGGATATTAAAAATTTTTGTATATTGTTATTCGTCATGGTGGCTATATTTAAAGGTGAACAAAGAGAAAATGATTTTATAAGTCTTTTTAAGATTCTTAAAACATTTTACTAGAGTCATAAATATATCTATAATGGCCATTCTCTTCGCACTCTTCTCCTGGTGTATGTAATGTATGTCCTTCCCACTGCAATTTCTATATATAGATACCGGGTGTACGATTTGCATCACAAAACTGTCACTGTGAATAATATCGTACTGTTAAAATATGTATTTGTATTAATGTGTGCGTAAATCAACACATTATTTTCAAATTTGACTCGTATATTATGCACATATTGGTTGGATTTGCAAAAACTATGTAAAATAATAAACAGGTTGTTTATAAAGGAAACGGCTAACGTAGACGCTAATTAATGATAATTAAGAAATAATATACAAAAAAAATTGAGACACAATTATTTTATAGAAAGTTGATTAAAAATCTCTACTGAAGAGTATTGCATTAATTATATATTTGTACATTTGTGTTTATCTTAATTATTGGGTTCATGTTATGTAATTTATACCTCGTCAATTATGTAATTATCAGTTTCATTTGCGTTTATTATGATGTGTGTGTAATTTGTATATGATTAGTTGTATATAGAATAAACGTTTTGTATTAAGTGCTGCCACCTGGAATTGCGCTTCAGTAATTATAGATCTTAAATAAAAGTATACTTGCCTGCAAAAATTTGTTTAATTCATTGAAAAATACAACTGGGAGGTGTATAATCCTTTATTAATTATTGACCATTTAAAAATATAGTTATAAGAGATTTTCAAAAGAAAAACTTTCAGTCAATTTCGCAAAAGATCAAACAGAATTCTATAAATAGATTTGGATTCGGAGGATCATATGTCATTAAAAACAATGTTTTTTAGTCATTTTTTGTATTATTACATTTCTTTATTATTTTTCTTTGGATATAATTATCTTCAACGATTTTAACCTTGATACACACAGAAAGGGAAAGTCTAATTGAACGTTACAGAGTGTTTTATAATGTACACGTTAAAATTGTTTCTTGTAATTTTATTGTTTTATCAATGTTATGGAGCAAAAATATTGGGTGTATTTCCTAGTACAGGTTACAGCCAGTTCATACTTGCTGAAAAACTTATGAAAGAGCTGGTAGCACGTGGTCATGATGTAACAGTGATTAGTGCTTTTAAACCAAAACAATCAGTAGATAATTATAGAACAATTGAAGTTGATGGCCTCATAAAACACACTGAAGGTAGTTAGATTACGTGTTAAATTGTATTGTATTGTATTATACAAATGTACATAATATAAGAATTTTAGGAGATTTATTTCAACAAAATGATCAAAACGTTATCACGAATATTGCCACCATTTACGAATTTGGTCACATGTTAACAGAATTTATTTTACAACACAAAAATGTGCAAAATTTAATTCGATCAAATGAACATTTCGATTTGGTGATAGTTGAACAATTTTTCAATGAAGCTCATATGGGTTTTGCGGCACATTTTAATGCTCCATTAGTACTGTTTAGTTCTATTGGTCCAACTGAATGGAATACTTATCTTGTGGGTCAAATAAATTTACCGTCAAGTAGAGCAACATCATTTTCTAGTTTCACTGACAACATGAATTTTATTCAACGATTTCAAAATACATTTTTCTATTTTTTCGATTTATTTTACAAACATTTCACCGTCTATAAAGCGCAACAGAATTTAATCGATACATATTTTCCAAAACCGATGCCTAATTTGAAAAATTTGATGTATAACGCGAGTTTAATGCTACTTAATTCTGATGTTAGTACCAGTGAAGCGGCCATTTTGCCGAAATTGGCCGTGGAAATTGGTGGTTTTCATGTTAACGAAAACCCGAATCCATTACCAACAGATATTCAAAAATTTCTTGATGAAGCTGAACATGGAGCCATTTTATTCAGTTTAGGATCAAATTTAAACAGTACTAACTTATCAAAAGAAAAACTAGATACAATTTTGCGAGTTTTTTCAAAACTTAAACAGCGAATATTGTGGAAATTCGAAAAAGATTTTCCAAATAAGCCAGACAATTTGTTAGTCTCTAAATGGCTTCCACAGAGCGATATTTTAGCCCATCGAAAAGTACTACTTTTCATTACACATGGTGGACTGTTAAGTACCACGGAAGCTGTTTATCGAGGAGTTCCCATTGTTGGTATTCCAGTGTTTGGAGATCAAAATATGAATATGGCACGTGCTTGTAAAAATGGACTTGGAGTTAAAGTTGAGTTAAATCAGCTCTCAGATGAGGAAACTTTTTATGGAGCTATAAAAACTGTTCTAGAGAATGATAGGTAAGACTTTTATCTACAAAGTACTGTTGTGCAGATGACTCTGTTTTAGTTTTAAAAGAACTGCAACGAAATTGTCAAAAATTCTACGAACTCAACCTGTTAAACAAATTGATTTGGCCATGTATTGGATCGAATATGTCATCAAGTTTAATGGAGCTCCACATCTTCAGCATTCAGCGATTAATTTGAAATGGTACCAATTGTATTTGGTTGATATATTTATATGTTTATTATTTTTGTTTGCAGTATTTTGTTTTGTAATCAAATTTGTATTGTTTTGTGTATTTGCAAAGAAAAAGAAAATAAAAGTTAATTAAACATTAAGCTTATTTTATTAATTTTTACTTGAAAAATTCTGAACTAGTGGTAATATTAGGTACTAGATTTTAAATTTTGAAAACTTCCACTGTATTTTAGTTTTCTGTTAAATGACAATAATTACGAGAATACTCAATTATTTAAATTATATAAATAAATTATTGATTAAACGAATATACATTCTTTGTTTATCAACAATTATCGTATTTTTCTGAAATTGTCAAGTGCTAAGTTAGTATTAATTACATTTATCCATGTCACGTACAAATAAAACAATTAAACGGTAAATTATTTTGTGATAATTAATTCTTCAATCATAGCAACAAAAGGAAAGTGACTGTAGAACTATACTTCATCACAAATTGAAATTCAACCATCTTGATAAACTTAAACTTTTACCACCCAATAAAATGTTTGTATTTGATATGAGTATATGAGATATGACGTCGTTATTTGGTATATTTATAAACTTTTATATCTTATTATCTTATTTTGATAATATTAGTATTAAGAAACAGTATTCAAAATGAAAACATTACTGCTTTTCATCTATTTCTGTTTTTTAATATGTCATTTAGTAGAAAGTGCCAAAATTCTTGTTGTATTTCCAATGCAAGCAGGAAGTCATTACATTCTCGGTAATGGGGTTGCAAGAGTGTTAGTGGAAGCTGGACATGAGGTGACTTTAATATCGCCATACGAAGAAAAATATCCTCCGCAGAATGGTACCTGGCGTGATATCATTCTTACTGGTTTTGCTGAAGAACGAAAGAGTATGAAAACATGACTGTATTTAAAAAAACTGAATTCTTTGTTTTTAGAATTTTTGAAAGAGAAAAATTTATTTAGCATCGGCGATTCACATCCATTATTAAATTTAAGATTTCTTAGTTATGTGGGAAAGGATCTAACTAGAAACACATTTAATCATCCAAATGTTCAAAAGTTATTAAAATCTAATGAAAAATTCGATGCTGTAATTGTTGAGCAATTTAATTTTGATGCATTAAAAGTTCTTGCTCATCATTACAATGCTCCATTAATTGTGTTGAGTTCTATTGGTGCTAATCGACTGGTGAATCTTTTTGTCGGAAATCCAGGTCCAACATCATATATTCCCGAAATCTTTTTAAGCTATTCCGATCATATGACATTCTCTGAGCGAGTTAAAAATACTTTATTGGGGCTTGTAACGGATGTGTACAGACATTTATTTTACTTTCCTGAACAAAATCAAATAATGCATGAATTTTTCCCAAATGCTCCACATTTAGATGATATTATTTATAATACATCCATGGTTTTGTTGAATTCTCATGTAAGTACAAATCAACCAAAGCCATATGTACCGGCAATGGTAGAAGTTGGTGGATACCATATTAAACCGCCAAAGAAACTGCCAAAAGATTTACAGGAGTTTTTGGATGGTGCTAAGGAGGGGGTGGTTTATTTCAGTATGGGTTCGAATATACAAAGCGCCACAATGCCTAAAGATAAGAAAGAAATCATAGTTAAAGCTTTGTCGAAATTGAAGCAAAAAGTTTTATGGAAATGGGAAGAGGATACCTTACCAGGAAAACCAGAAAATGTGAAGACCGGAAAATGGTTGCCACAAAATGACATTTTGGCACATCCAAATGTTAAACTGTTTATAACTCATGGGGGACTTTTGAGTACAACTGAGACCATTTATCATGGTAAACCCATTTTGGCTCTTCCAATTTTCGGTGATCAAAAAATGAATGCTCAACAAGCAGTTAATAACGGCTTTGGATTAAGATTGTCCTTTAGTGCTCTTACAGAAGAGGATTTCTCAAATAGTTTAAATGAGTTACTCGCTAATCCAAAGTAGTTTTTTAAAATATTCAATATTTCGGCTAAAAATAAATTGACAATGTTTTAGATATTACCAAAATGCACAAAAGCGATCAAAAATTATGCACGACAGGGTACAAACTCCTCAACAAGCTCTAGTTTATTGGACTGAGTATGTGATAAGACATCAAGGTGCCCATCATTTAAGAGTGTCTGCTCTAGATTTAGCATGGTATCAATATTTATTGTTAGACGTATTTAGTTTTCTAATTATTAGAGTAATTGCAATTTTATTGTTAATTAGATATGTTGTAAAAATAGCTTCTAAGTTCGCAAAACAAGATAAGAAAACTAAAAAGAAAGATAAGAAAATTAAAAAAAAATGAATTGAACTGAATTAATATGCTAATAAATTTTTTTTAAATATCAGAGATTGTATTTATCTATTATTTGTATTTGTACTTAGTTGACCCTGCGATTATTTATATAAATTGCATTTAGGTGTGTGAGTGATTAGCATTTATTTATAAATGTTTAAACTACCTGCTGGAGTGCTACGTATATACGAGTGGTAATTTTTGGAAAGTGTATAAGTTTACGGTATATTATAGTTGCACGCTATATTACCTACTTATTTAAATACATAAACGCAATAATTGCAACAATTCGTAATAATGAAAACCGGAATTCTATTTGTATTCATCGCTTTGATAAATACAATAAATGCTGCTAGAATATTAGTCGTTTATCCATTTGTCGGAGGAAGTCACTATATTTTGGGTAATAGTGTTGCAAGAGTTTTAGTTGAAGCTGGACATGATGTGACTTTAATATCACCATTTGAAGAAAAATATCCACCGAAGAATGGTACGTGGACCAATGTAGTACTAACTGGTTTTGTCGAAGATGCAGAGAGTTAGTAGTTTAATTTTTATTTAATTTGTTAATGATTAAAGCGCCTTTATTAATTTTAGTGTCACTCAATAACGTTAATTTTTTCGAAATTAGTAAATCGCATGTTTTACTAAATATAATAGGATCAAATGTGTTTGGAAACACGTTCAGTAGAAACATTTTAAAACATCCCAACGTTCAAAACTTATTAAAATCCAATCAAAAATTTGATGCTGTGATCATAGAGCAATTTAATAATGATGCACTAAAAGGATTTGCACACCAATTCAAGGCCCCATTAATATTGGTTAGTTCGATTGGTGCTAATGGATGGGTTAATTCATTAGTTGGTAATCCAGCTCCATATTCGTACATATCAGAAATGTTTATGTGCTATTCTGATCACATGACATTCTTCCAACGACTTAAAAATACTTTGTTTGCAATTGCAATGGAACTGAATAGAAATTTATATTTTTTTCCTCGTCAAAATGAAATATTGCAAGAATGTTTTCCAAATCCACCACATTTAAATGATTTGTTGTACAATGTGTCTCTAATTTTTCTTAATTCGCATGTCAGTACAAATCAACCAAAACCTCATGTACCAGCAATGGTGGAAATTGGAGGCTATCACATTAAACAACCGAAAAGTCTGCCAAAAGATTTACAGGATTTTTTGGATAATGCTAAGGAAGGGGTAATTTATTTTAGTTCAATCCTTCAAATGTAAAATTCGAAAAGTGGTTACCACAGAATGACATTTTGGCCCATCCTAATCTTAAACTATTTATAACACATGGCGGACTTTTAAGCACTACTGAAACTATTTATCACGGTAAACCCATTTTGACAATTCCAATTTTTGCAGATCAAGGATTAAATTCAGTACAAGCTGTTAATAATGGGTTTGCATTAAGTTTACCATTTAATGATTTTACAGAAGAAGATTTAATGAATGCTATCAATGAACTATTAAATAATCCAAAGTAATTATAATATTAAAGCTGTTTTAAATCTAACATTGTTAATTTTAATTATTGTTGCAGATATTATGAAAATGCTTGTAGAGACCTTTAGTTGGTGTGCTAACACCTTTACAAGAGTTAGTTATTTTTAGTTTGTTATCTAGTGAATTATCTGACAATTGACAGAATCTCAATTTACAACTTATTACACACCATTAACAATTTCAATTATTTGTGATTATTTGAAAATAAACATTATTTATAATAATTAAGTGTATTATTATACAACATATTGGCGACGAGGACAGTGAACAAAGAAAATGGACCCACAACAATTTCAACAATTTATGGAAAAACAAAATGAACAACAGCAGCAAATTAATCAATTAATATCAGCAATTGTATCATTACAAGCGTCTCAAAGTCGTGATATACCAAATGCGAGTGCAAATACAAGCAACAAAGATATCATCAAGAATTTTAAGTGCGAGAAATTTGACCCAAACAACAACGCAGAGACTTTTATAGACTTTTTTGAAGCTCAATGTCGTTTATGGGGTTTACATAACGACACAGACGCACAAACAAACAAAACAAAGTGTCAATTATTCTTCACATGCTTAAAACCTGAATCTTACAAGGAACTGAAAACAGCATTCGCCAATTCAGAAACGAAATTCGAAGAACAACAGTACCAAGCGGTAATTAAAAAGTTTCTGGATATTTTTCACATCAAAACCACACGTTTTAAGGCTCTAACTGATTTCTGGAATTGTACTCGGGTGAAAAATCAAACGTTTGAGAACTATGCAATTAAATTAAAAGATATTGCACAGAACTGTGGATATTCT